>CM038680.1:154784207-155022474 GCA_021605205.1 Aegilops longissima
CGCCGTGGGAAGAGCCCTGTGCATCGTCCGCGGGACGAAGGAGGCCAGCATGCCCGCTGAAGTGCTGGCAAAAACGGCACGCAGCCGCTGGGTCGTGGTAGAGCTCCTTCTAACATGGTTAGAAGTCAAAGCGCGCCACGGTCCACGCAGATTTCGCCGCCACTCACGCCAGCAAAAGCCTTGGTGCGCGCGCAGCTACTCCTCGACTTCCCTCCTGCTGCGAAGAAGCTCGACGAATGGAGGGCCACCATCCGGAGCGTTGTCGGCGTCGCCAATCAAGGCGGGCCATGGCCAGCGGGGCCCTCGGTCCGGTGCTCCATCGAACCACTGCATGCCAGCGGTGGGGGGCTGGGGGTGCTGCGGCCACGGTGCACTCTCCTCCTCCACGCCAGCCACTACAGGTGTCGATCCGTCGTGATGGCGCTTGTGATAGTATTTCCATAGCGTCGTCCGACCCATGGACCCACCGCAACCAGCGCCAAGTTCTTCGGGAGCGAGCTCACGAAGACGCTCGAACCACCATCAAGCGTCGGCGCGATACACGCCACCAGTCGGATAAGCAGGCGGGACCTGCTATGGACCACCCAACATCGGGGGGCTCCGGCGGCCTACCTTACGAGGTGGGCTGCCCAGCCTTTACCCGTGAGCTGCGGCAATTCCAGTGGCCATCCCACCGCACGTTCAAGCCCGACGTCGGCGAGAAGTACAACGGCAAGAACCATCCATCAGAGTTCCTCAGCATCTACACCATCGCGATGCAAGCTGCCGGAGCTCGCGATGACAAGGTGCTTGCCAATTACTTCCCGTTGGTACTGAAGCCCAACGTCCTGTCTTGGTTGATGCACTTGCCGGTGGATTCCATTTCTTCTTGGTCGGATCTGTGCCATGAGTTCGTTGGTGCCTTCACTGGAGGCCACCAAACTCATGGCCAGGCTAGTGATTTGCATATCATTCCCGGAAGGAAGGGGAAAGCCTGCGCAAGTACATCCAGAGGATCAGCCGGGTGCAGCACAACATCTCCAGTGTTCATCCCGCCGCAGTGATTAGCGCGTTCCATCAGAACGTGCGCAACCGCAAGATGCGCGAAGAGCTGGCGATGAACAAGGTTAACGATGTGGCCAAACTTTATGTTCTGGCCGACAGGTGCGGCCATGCCGAAGAGGGAAGGAAGTACCCCGACGAGGACGCCGGCGCGGAAACCGACTCTACTGATGAAGACACTGCCGCCCCGATGAAGAAGGGTCGGCGTTGCAACAGGAAACGCAAGGGCAAGACCGTGATTGCCGTCGAGGGATTCGACGGCACCGGCGTTGCCAAGAAGGCTAAGGCAGACGACCCCGGCAAGGAAATTGCCGGGTGCGCCGCCTGCCGGGCCTTGGCGGCTGCTGACAAGCTAGGGGGTTCCAACAAGCAGTATTGCAAGATCCACCGCACCAAGGGCAACGACCTCCAGAACTGCCGGCAAGTCGAGCTACTTGCTGAGAAGCAAAAAGCTGAGTATGAGAGGCGGGACAAGGAGAAAGGCTAGGATGGTGCCGAGGGATCCGGCAAGAAGCGTGGCGGCCAAGGAGGTCGCCGCGGCAAGGACAACCAACAAAAGAGGCCCGCTCGGGGCTGTGACAAGAAGCAAGAAGACGACGATCATGGCGAGGACGACGAGTCCGATGAGCAAGAGTTTCAGAAGGCTACAAAGGCCATGTGCGTCGACGGTGGCGCCTCGCTGCATACTTCTCACCGCCAGCTCAAACAGTGGGCGCGTGAGATTACAGCAGTTGAGCCCTCGTTCGACGCTCAGAAGCCGCTAAAGTGGTCCAGCACGCCCCTCATCTTTGACGCCGAGGATCACCCTGACCGCACAACTGCATTCGGGTGTTTGCCGTTGTTGGTCTCACCAATGATACGCAACCTAAGGTGAACAAGATGCTGGTTGACAGCGGGGCCGGTCTGAACTTTATCTCACCCGTTGTGATCAAAAGGCTGCAAATTCCTGATGGAGACCTTGAGGAAACGGGCACGTTTCAAGGGGTCAGCCCGGGAAGGAGCCAACCGAAGGGGAAGGTCACATTGCCTGTGACATTTGGAGGCGAGTTGAACTACATGACGGAGAGTATTGTCTTCGATGTAGCCGAGATCCCCTTGCCCTACAACGGGATCCTCGGCTGCCCGGCACTAGCCAAGTTCATGGTAGCGTCGCACTACGCCTACAACACGCTAAACATGCCCGGGCCGATGAACATCATCACCGTCCCCTCCGACAAGAAGGACGCGCTGATCTGTGCCGACCTACTCTACAGGGAAGCAGTTGCAGCAGCTACCGCCAAGGCATTTGCTCCTGCCGCTGAAGCCCCAGGAGGGAAGAAGAAGACCGGCAAGACCTCTCGCACACACTCCGGCAAGCGCACCTCTTCGGAGTGTTGTGCTACTGTCGAGGACGTGCCAGAGAGCTCCACCGGCAAGAGCAAGAAATCCATAGCCGTGCCACCGGAGACCAAGAAGGTGTCCGTCAGGGAGGATGGCACGGGAGGGGCTTTTACCATAAGCTCCACCCTCGACAACAAATAGGAAAGGGCGCTCGTCACTTTCCTGTGGGCAAATGTCTATGTGTTTGCATGGCAAGCATCCAACATCCCCGGCGTTCCTAGGGAAGTGATTGAGCACCATCTTGCTGTCTATCCCGATGCGTGACCCGTCAAGCAGAAGGTCAGGAAGCAAGCTTTGGAACAACATGAATTCATCACAGAGGAGATCAGGAAGTTGGAAATAGCAGGACTGGTGAGGGGAGTGCTCCACCCGACGTGGCTGGCCAATCCGGTGGTGGTGCACAAGGAAAACGGGAAGTGGAGGGTGTGTATTGACTACACAGATATCAATAAGGCTTGTCCTAAGGAACCCTTCCCGTTGTCGCGCATCGACCAGATTGTTGACTCCACGTCCAGGTGTGATCTATTCTCATTCCTCGATGCCTACTCGGGCTACCACCAGATCTTCATGACAAGAGAAGACGAAGAAAAGACAGCATTCATCACCCCATGTGGTATGTACTGCTTTTTACGGATGCCTTTCGGGTTGAAGAGTGTTGGCTCGACGTTTGCAAGGGCAGTCCAGATTGGTTTTGAGCCTCAGCTACATAGAAATATGGAAGATTATATGGATGACATAGTAGTCAAAACCAAGGACAGGGTAACTCTTGTACAAGACTTAGAAGAGACGTTTGCCAACCTGCGCAAGATCAACCTCAAGCTGAACCCTGAGAAGTGTGTCTTCGGCGTTCCGTCCGGCAAACTTCTCGGGTTCTTCGTGTCACGGCGTGGGATCAAGGCAAACCCAGAAAATATCAAGGCTATCGAGCAGATTGAGGCGCCCAAGCGGATCAAGGATGTGCGTCGGCTCGCTGGCTACATTGCCGCCATGAGACGATTCATCTCCAAGTCTACCGAGCGCGCCCTTCCCCTTTTCAAGATCTTGAAGAAGGCGGGCCCACTGGAGTGGACCCCAGAGGCCGAGGCGTCGTTGCAAGACCTGAAGAGATACATTTCCTCTACACCGATAATAGTTGCGCCTAAACCACAAGAGCCGTTGCTGGTGTATCCGACAGCGACGGATCAAGTGGTCAGTGCCCCGCTAGTGGCGCAGAGGGAGGTTGACGAAGAGGCAGTGGCGATGACAGGACCAGCAGACGGCAACTCAGAGACTCCCTCGGCAGGGCCTGGTACCGGCAAGGCAAGGCCCCCGACAGAGTCTGACGCCATCAGGACAGAGCCCGTGCAGTCAAGTGGAGTGGTGCAGAAGAAGAAGATGATGCAGCACCCGGTTTACTTTGTCAGCTCCCTCTTGCAGGGGGCTAGGTCAAGATATTCCGATGTGCAGAAATTGCTCTTCGGCCTCCTTATGGCCTCAAGGAAGCTGCGTCATTACTTCTAAGCCCACGAGATCACTGTCGTCACCCGCCTCTCGTTGCAACGGATATTACACAACCCAGACGCAACCGGAAGGATTGTGGAGTGGGCCTTGGAGTTATCAAGCTTTGGGCTGAAGTTTGAAAGTACTTCAATGATCTAGAGTAGAGTCCTGGCGGAGTTCATTGCAGAATGGACCTCAACGCCTGATGAAGACATCCAGGAGACCACTCTCCCCCGCAAGGAAACAGCTCGCGACTGGATTATGTACTTTGACAGGGCTTTCTCGCTGCAAGGCGCCGGTGCTGGTGTGCTTCTCGTCGCACCCACCGGAGAGCACCTCAAGTATGTAATCCAGATGCACTTTCCCAGGGAGATGTCCACCAACAACACCACTGAGTACGAGGGGTTGCTTGCCAGTCTCAGGATCGCGGCAGACCTCGGAGTCAAAAAGCTCATCGTCAGGGTGATTTGCAGCTTGTCGTCAGACAAGTCAACAAAGATTATCAGAGCCCGTTGATGGAGGCCTACGTAGATGAGGTGAGGAAGATGGAGGAGCGCTTTGGCGGTATACAAGTAGAGCACATTCCCCGAGCGAAGAACGACATCGCCGATTACCTGTCAAAGCGCGCTGTATTCAAGCTACCTGTGGAACCAGGTTCCTTTTTTGCTTCGGTTAACTCAACCATCCGTCGAACCATCAACGGGGCAGAACAAGCGGAGGAAATCAGGCCCCGGCAAGTACTTTCCCGCTGAGTCCCCAGGGGCCGCCGGCAAGGGTGTTGCCGTGGACTCTGAGCCTGCCGAGGAGCGACCGACTCCGGCAGGCCGTTAAGCCCTGGCCGTAGAGGCATCCGCTCCCATGGTAGAAGAAATGCCTTTGTTCCTTCCCGTCGAGCCCCAGGCTCCGGCATGGGCACATCATACTGTCCGATTCATCCAATCGGGGGAGCTTCCTGAGGAGCAGGAAGAAGCGTAGAAAGTAGCCCGTCGGTCTACTATGTATCAGTTCGTCGATGACGTCATGTACAGGAGGAGACTGAATGGTGTGAAATTGAAGTGCATTCCCCGGGAAGAAGGACTGGAGCTGTTGGCGGAGATACATGGAGGCATATGTGGCTCCCACATAGGGTCGAGGGCCCTTGTCGGCAAGGCGTTCCGGCAGGGTTTCTACTGGCCCACTGCCCTCCAGGATGCAACGCACTAGTAACCAAGTGTGAAGCGTGTCAGTTCCATTCAAAGAAGCTTCATCAACCAACTCAAGCCCTTCAAACAATCCCTCTCTCCTAGCCATTCTCGGTCTAGGGGCTCGACATACTGGGCCCCTTCCCCCGTGTCGTCGGGGGCTTTGAGTACTTGTACGTTGCAATTGACAAGTTCACAAGGTGGCCGGAGGTGGAAACAGTGAGAAAGGTGACAACGCAGTCAGCCATCAAGTTCTTCAAGGGACTAGTCTGCCGTTTTGGTGTGCCCAATAGGGTCATCACCGACAACGGCATGCAGTTCACAAGCCACACCTTCATGCAATACATCCAAAACCTCGGCAGCAAGGTATGTTTCGCCTCCGTGGCACACCCACGGAGCAACGACCAGGTGGAGAGGGCAAATGCTGAAGTGTTGCGAGGCCTGAGGACAAAGACTTTTGATAAGCTGCACAAGAGCGGAAGGCGCTGGGTTGATGAGTTGCCGGCGGTTCTTTGGTCGATCAGGACGCCGCCGAATTGAGCCACCGGCCAGACACCCTTTGCCCTGGTATACGGGGCAGAAGCAGTTCTCCCCACGGAACTCATATACGGGTCACCTCGAGTGCTCGCTTACGACGAGCTTGATCAAGAGCAATTGTGGCAAGATGATGCAATGCTCCTTGAAGAAGATCGTCTTCGGGCGGCTGTGAGAGCAGCATGCTACCAGCAAGCCTTGCGCTGCTACCATAGCCGCAAGGTTCATGCCCGAAGCTTTGAGGAAGGCGACCTTGTTCTTCGGCGTGTTCAGTCGGCCAAGAATTCCAACAAGTTGACACCAAAGTGGGAAGGCCCTTATCGGGTAATACGAGTCACCAGGCCCGGCGCAGTCCGCCTGGAGACCGAAGATGCTGTCCCAGTGAGCAATTCCTGGAACATCGAGCATCTTCACAAGTTTTAACCATAAGGCACGGCTTGCTGCCCCCCCAGGAAGCCACCTTTTGTACAAGCTTTGCGACAAGGCATGTAACCCTCTCTACAAAGCCAGGCGCAGACCCTGAGCATAAATAAATGAAGCACTGGCACCCTAAGTTATAGCATGCATGCTAGGTTGAGTCTCTCCCTCGGTTAGGGTTGGTGCGCTTAGCGGCGACTAACCCCTAGCCTAGAGGTCGAGTGTGCGTATTTTTGTCCTCTTTGGTTCGAGGGCACGTGGATACTTCTGCTGAGCCGCTTGGGAGAAAGAGAACGGACCGGCACTCCGGCCTCAGCAAGCCGAGACTGTCGGGGACTGAAGACACAAGGATCCAGCCACGGCAAGCCAAGGTTGCCGGGGGCTGCAGATTCAGATAAGTCTTTCATCCCCTGTTATGCATTTCCGTATAGAACTAGGACAAATGAGACCTCGTTTCGCTCCAAAACCACCGTACTCCCCCTTCTTCTTGTACCCAAGCCACTGGGACAGAACCGGGTCGCAGACACGGTGGCCAGGGAATATACAAGGGGCCTAACTCTACTTTGCCCCTGCCTCCGCCAAGAGCGCGAGAATGGTCGACTATAGTGGGGGGACGGCAAGGCCTGTTGCCGGGAGACAATGTTTATCTTAGAAATAACAAGGACTCGTTCCTTGGCGTGGGCCTCGCTCACGCACAAAGAACCTGGCAAGCACCCTTTTTCATTAAAAACATCCCATACAGGTACAATTCGAACGAAATAAAAAACATGAGCAAGGGGATTACAAGTTTTAAATCTAACAAGTGCCCGCAGGCTTACAAACTAAAAAGAGATAAGGTGCCCGTAATCCCTTTCTTGTCCCTCTCCTCAGAAGGTGGAACAAGGCAGCAGGAGGGAAAAAGGGGCGCCTAGGAAAGGTGCGAGGCGCAGAAGGCACCAAGAGAACATCTTGGTGCCGGGAAAGGAGCTGGAAGACGAGGCAGCAGGCCGGCAATACGCGATGAAGGCGTCGGTGCCCGCATACTCCGACTTGACGGCCGCCACCCACCTTCTTCGCCTTCTCCGACCCTCCTACGCCAGCCGCCCAAGGAGACGGTGGGGAGCGCCCCGATGGAGAGCTTGGCGAGGGAGGCCCTCGGCAAGGCGCGAGGCCGAGAGAGGGGCGGCGCGGTCAGTCGGGGTCGGCATCCTGCCGCCTGACTCCCTCGTCGTCGCTATCGCTGTCCTCCTCGTCACTCCCGCTCGAGGAGGAATCTTCATCGTCGGAGGAGCTCTCCACGCAGCACTTTAGGCAAGTTCCAAGATCTCCGAAGACCTTGACGGAGAGCAGGCCGCCCTCCATTAGCTTGAAATAGAGGACGAGCCCCGCCGTCAGGCTATGGATGCGAGCAAATTTCTTCCACCTGCGACGAAGGTACATAACATGAGGAGCAGGGAAGTCGAAGTCGACCTGCGTGCCGCCATTTCCGCAGCCCCTCATGTGCAATCTGAGGGTCTGGGGCGGGTTTAGCTCCATTTCCCGAGCAAATGGGGTAGGGAGACGGAGACGACGACGCAGTGGCCGACGCAGCCTGATGAAGAACTCCCGAGGCTGGTCACCGACTTGGCCCTCCATCATGGGCGGCACCACCGGCGGAGGCACAGGCATCACACCGCCTCGTCCCCCTCTCCCCAGACTGCCGTGGCGACCTCGGCCTCGCCCCCTTCCCCTTCCCCTCATGGCCGGCTTCGCCGCCGCGAGATCTTGGGAAGGAGGGACGCGCTGTCGAGCAGCACCCTCGCACCCACCGTCGAAGGGCCAGCACTTCCACTCGCCATGGCAGATGGAAGAAAGGGGCGGAGGTAGAAGAAAATGGACGATGGGAGAATGTGGGATGCCGTCCCCCTCCCCTTCTTATAAAGGGGCAGATACGGGGGCTCGGCCGCTCCATTCAACCAATCCAGTCACCAAGGGCGCAGGGAATCAGGACCGACACGTCATCCCAATCAGCGACGGCCCGGTTTCCCGCCTCCACCGCCTTCCGCCTCCATGAAGGACACGTGGCGAACAAGCAGAGCCGAGGGGACGGGTGAGGCAACCGTTCCCCGCCCCGTGATCGTGGGGCATGGGAGCCTTGAAGACCGCGACCCGAGTCCACTCAGCAAATGAGCCGCGCCTCCACGCCTCCCTCTTTTTATGGGGAAGGCGCGAGCCGCCTCTTTACTGCGATGTGACGCATGCGTGCGGGAGCCGCCCCATGCATGACTCCCACGTCACGCGTGCCCCTCCACGTCGCGCGTTCAACGCGGGTCGTGAGGAAGTGTGGCAGACGAAATAGTTACTGCGGTAAAATCCGCCCCACCTGCCCGCGCACCGTTCTGGGCCTGGCCCAACAACGTGTCGCACCTATGTGTGGCCCAGTCCCGGGGGCTCCTGTCGGTGTACAAAAGTAGGGGCACTCCTTTGTACCCCTTTACTTGCGCACGGGCAGTCGGAGCCACGCGCCACGGCCATGCTTAGAAGCGCAAGGGAGGGAAGCCGGAGAGAAGCCGAAACCCAAGACAAACAAGACAACACCAAGACCAAGAACCCAAAGAACAGAGGGGTGAAGCAGGTTCCCTTGGCAAGACCCTTGCCGGGGCAGCCTCAGCAGCCCCAGCGAGAGCCTTGCCGGGGCAACTCGCCCCACACCAGCGGAGTGAGCCACCCTCGAGCCCAAGAGTTCCAAACGCCGTCAACGACTACGTTGGAACCAAGGCTCAAGAGGCACCTCTATGGTGGCATGCAGATCTTTGTCAAGATTATAAACATGTGTGATCAGATGAGGACCAGAAGATGGCGAACCTCGGCGGCATCCGAGCCGAGGGAATCCACAAGACCCCCGGCAAGGCCCTTGCCGAGGATATCAGCGGGGCCACAGTCAGGCCCGCGTCGACCAAGACTCCACCGCCGTTCGCATGCAGCTGCCAGCCCAACCAGCTGGGCAGGCACCTGCGTGGCAACATGCGGCTTCCAGGCCAACTCAGCAAGCTCCTACGTGGCGGCATGCACATCTTCGTGAAGGCTCCACCACCGCGCCACCTCAGCTACCTGCCTGCCTACATGGCGCCACATGCATCGCTGGCCTGTGCGCGTGTCGAAGCAAGGCGAGGCGGCGACGGAAGGGACGAGCCTCGCCCCCGTCCCCGATAAAGCTAAGGGACACCTAAGCGATGCATTAAATGCATCTTGTCCCTTAATACGGGCGATAACCTCGCAGCACTGTAGACCTTTCCACCTCCTGTGTGCCACTGTGGTAGCCCCTTTCGACTATAAAAGGAGGCCCATGGCATACTGGAGGGGGGTTTTGGCTCTTTTGGGCAAGTTACACCCCGTAGCTAGCTCAAGAACACAAGAACACTCAATACATCCACCAAATCAGGACTAGGGTATTATGCATCCTCGCGGCCTGAACCTGGTAAACGATCCGTGTGCTTCCTGTTAGACCTGCTCTTCTCACGACCCCGCGCCCGCCAACCGTAGAAGGGATTCTAGTGATCCCATAGGTGTCGTTTCCCTGACAGAAGCGCTGGCATCCTCACACTTGAGGACAAGTGACTCGGCGTCTTGGAGGGCCGTGGGCCAGTAGAAACCATGGCGAAAAGCCTTGGCCACCAGGGACCTTGAGGCGGCGTGGTGCCCGCACTCGCCCTGGTGTATGTCGAGGAGGATCTCAATGCCCATGTCCTGCTCGACGCAGCGCTGAAACACGCCGGTGGAGCTATGCTTGACGAGCTCGTTGTTGATGATGCTGTAGGCGGACGCCCGGCGCTGCACTTGCCGGGCCTCGGTCTCGTCCATGGGGAGAACCCCGTTCTCTAGAAACTCTGATATGGGCAGGGCCCATGATGGAGCCGTCACTACAGCAAATACGGACACCAAGGTGGGTTCCGGGGCGGCGGCCTCCGAGCCGGAGGCAGCAGCCCCTGGGTTGGGGACGGCGGCGGCCGGGTCAAGGACGTCAGTGGTCGGGTTGATGGCTGCAGCCCTAGAGACGGGTTCAACAGTCCCCGGGATGGGTTCGAAAGTCCCCGGGTCGGTTTGAGGTGCGGCCGGGATCTCCGGAATGAAGATGAACTCGAAGTCTGGGGACGGCTTGATGGACGGCTTGTGCAGGTGCTCGAGGGAGACGCCGGACGGGACGGACTGCTAGGATGAGGCGATCTTGGCGAGCGTGTCGGGGCCTCCTTTTCCGTATGCGGGACTGATACTTCTCCAACGTATCTACTTTTTCTCACGCTTTTCCTCTTGTTTTGGACCCTAATTTGAATTATTTGAATGAAACTAACCTCGGACTGACGCTGTTTTCAGCAGAACTACCATGGTGTTGTTTTTGTGCAGAAATAAAAGTTCTCGGAATGGAACAAAACTTTGTAAGGATTTTTTATATAATAAAAGAGAATTTCTAGAGCCAAGATCCACCGGAGAGGGGCCCCTGGGTGGGCACAACCCACCAGGGCGCGCCCCCTGGGTGGGTTGTACCCACCTGGTGGCCCCGCAGACGACCCCCTGACACTACAAAATCACATATTTCCAGAAAAAATCAGGGAGAAAGAATTATCACGATCCACGAGACGGAGCCACTGCCAAGCCATGTTCATCCTCGAAAGGGAAGATCTGGAGTCCGTTTGGGGCTCCGGAGAGGGGGATCTTTGTTTTTCGTCATCACCAACCCTTCTCCATCACCAATTCCATGATGCTCCCCACAGGGAGTGAGTAATTCCTTCGGAGGCTCGCTGGTCGGTGAGGAGTTGGATGAGATTCATCATGTAATCGAGTTAGTTTTGTTAGGGCTTGATCCCTAGTATCCACTATGTTCTTAGATTGATGTTGCTATGACTTTGCTATGCTTAATGCTTGTCATTAGGGCCCGAGTGCCATGATTTCAGATCTGAACCTATTATAGTCATACGTGTTTTAGATCCGATCTTGAAAGTTATATATAGTCACCTACTACAGTTATGATCCGACAACCCCAGAGTGACAACAACTGGGCCCACTCTCGGTGATGACCGTAGTTTGAGGAGTTCATGTATTCACTATGTGTTAATGCTTTGTTCCAGTTCTCTATTAAAAGGAGGCCTTAATATTCCTTAGTTTCCAATATGGACCCCGCTGCCACGGGAGGGTAGGACAAAAGATGTCATGCAAGTTCTTTTAATAAAGCATGTATGACTATTTACCGAATACATGCCTACATTTATATCGATGAACTGGAGCTAGTGCTTTATCGCCCTAGGTTATAACTGTCTCATGATGAATATCATCCAACAAGTCACCAATCCAGTGCCTATGAATTTATCTTATAATGTTTCTTCTGCGTTACTACTGCTATCATCACTGTTACACTTGCTACAAAATTGTTGATATCACTGTTACTGTTACTATTGCTACTGTCACTACTATCAAAACTATCAAACTACTTTGCTACTGATCACTTTGCTGCAGATAATTAATCTGCAGGTGTGGTTGATTTGACAACTCAGCTGCTAATACCTTCAAATATTATTTGGCTCCCTTTGTGTCGAATCTATAAATTTGGGTTGAATACTCTACCCTCGAAAACTGTTGCGATCCCCTATACTTGTGGGTTATCAAGACCTTTTTCTGGCGCTGTTTTGTTTGACTATATACTGCAAGGCAACAACCTCACAGTTCTTTATTTAAAAAAGAACCAGATAAGTTACAAGGTTACAAATTACAAGTAAAAGAACAAAGGGGATACTTAGAATGAATAACTAAGGGAGTGCAGCTATCCAGGAGGTTAGGCTATTCCTATATTTACATTTGATTCTATGAGCTAATAGAGAAATGTCATGGACAAAATTTCTCCTCCGAGATCTGAAGGAAGGCAGCTCATTTCTAAAGATCTTCCCATTCCTCCGAGTCCAAATATTCCATGTGGCAGTGAAGACCACCTCTGTGAAAAAACGGAAGCCAAAATCCTTCCTAGCAGATAAAGCCATCTCATAGGTAGTCTGATTTGGTTGAAGGATCCATGAAATGCCAAGGTAATTCCAAACTCGTTGACTGAAGTTGCATGCAAAGAAAAGGTGGGCTCGGTCTTCATGACAGGCAGAGTTACACAGTACACATGTGTCATCTTGGATATTCCAATGACGTTGCTGCATCATGTCTCTGGTGTTCAACCGATCCATCGAAAGAAGCCAGCCAAAAACCCTGAATTTGAGATTGCATGAACATTTCCAGATCCACTTAAATATGGGATCAACCACAATATGTGATAAGCAAGACACATAGTAGATCCTAGACTGATATTCTCCAGACTTGGATGGCCATTTCCAAATGTCCTTCCCTCCTCCTGAAGGTTGATCAGCGGTAGCAAAGATTGAAGTTTGGTGAACTCCTGGAAGGCTTCAGCCGACATAGGCAGGTGAAAATTGCAGTTAGATCAGGCAGCTCCATAAGGTCCTTAATGGTGATCATATCATCAATCACCTAGGAATGGAGCCTTGGGAACTGGCGATGCATGATCACAACATCATTTCCAAGCTGCCAGCGATCCAACCAGAGTACCACCGTGTCTCCAGCATGCACAAGTGGCACAACCAACTTACAAAAACTATCATATTGCTGCAAAACATCCCTCCACCAGAAAGAACCACAACTCTGGGTGACTTGTGGCAGCGATGAGGCATAGTATGTGTCCCAAATGAGCATAGCTATATTTGTTCAGTCACTTGGGATTATTATCATATTATCACTATGAAGAATCTGAAGGATCCTAAGACTAAAATATTTCCCTCAAGTACGAGGGGAGGTAAGAAACTGCCATCCAGTTCTGCTTTAGATTCACCTTCTGTTATGAGTTAACTTGCAACACCACCACGTGCTATTAATTCTGATATGTCGCAAGTTATTGATGATGCCACTTCTACTATGAATGATGCTTATGATTATGCTAGTACCTTGCTTGATAATGATGATGTGCCACTTGGTGAAATTCTTGATGAACAAATTGCTAGAGTAATACAACATGATGTTGTTGAATCTGATGATGAGCATGAAACAGAATCTCTTGAAACACCTGCTAGAACTAGCCCTCCTAGATATGAATTGCCTAGGTACCGAAAGGTTATGTTATGAGTGAAGAAACAACTAGAGATATTCTTGCCTGTAATATAGAGATGATCTAGAGAAATTACTACAAAAGTATAAAGAAAAATCTCTGAATGCTAGAATGAAATGTGATCCTAAGTTTGCTACCTCACCTATCTTTATTGATGATAAGGATTATTAATTATCTGTCGACCTAGAGTTAATTACTTTGGTTGAATCTGATCCTTTCCATGGTTATGAAACTGGAACTGTTGTGGCACATATTACTAAGTTGAATGATATAGCCACCCTTTTTACTCATGATGAGAAAACTCGCTATTACTTTTTTCTCAAATTATTTCCTTTCTCATTAAAGGGTGATGCTAAAGCTTGGTACAATACTCTTGCTCCTGGTTGTGTGCGTAGTCCCCGGGATATGATTTATTACTTCTCTGAAAAATATTTTCCTGCTCACATAAAACAAGCCGCCTTACAGGAAATATTTAACTTTGTGCTAACCAAAGGAGAGAGTCTCCCACAAGCTTGGGGGAGGCTTTGCCAGTTACTTAATGCTTTGCCTGATCATCCTCTTAAGAAAAATGAAATACTTGATATCTTCTATAATGGACTAACCGATGCTTCTAGGTACTTCCTAGATAGTTGTGTTGGTTGTGTTTTCAGGGAACGAACTGTCGGACAAGCAGAAGAATTATTGAATAACATATTGAAAAATTATGATGATTGGACTATTACTGAACCACCGGGGTAAACCCACTCCAAAGAAGAGGGGTATATTATATCTCAGTCCTGAAGATATGCAAGAGGCAAAGAAATCTATGAAAGAAAAAGGTATTAAAGCTGAAGCCGTTAAAAATTTACCTCCTATTGAAGAAATACATAGGCTTAATACACCACCACTGCCTAAGGTGGTAGATGTAAATTCTCTTATGAAGTTCAATGATAATGATAATCCTCACAATATACATCCTAGTCAATGCCTTTATGAGTTTGAAAACTACGTTAGAAAACAAGATCACTTCAATGCCAATGTTATGAAACAATTGAAGTACAATTTTGAAATGATTGCTCGCTTGAGTGGCTTGTTATTTAGAATATCAAATGATGTTAGAGGTGTTGGAAAACATGTTTCTATGGTTCAAACTCAGTTAGAACAAGTTGCTAAATCACAAAGAGAATTGCTTGATGAAATGAATCATAATATGCATGACTTTGCTGTTAGAGTTGCAACTAATGACTCAGGAACCACTTTATCCCGAGGGACACCCAAAAAGAATTGAAAGACTCACAAAGAAATAATACTAATGCACCTAGTCCTTCTAAAAAGAAAAAGAAAAAGAAAAAGAAAAATGATAGGACTTTGCACACTTCTAGTGAACCTGAAATAGAAAAACCTCCTGATAATGATAATGAAACTTCTATCTCTGATGCTGAAACTAAATCTGGTAATGAACACTCACCTACTAATAATGAAAAAGATAATGATGAGGTTCATGAAGACTCTCAACCAACCAATGATAAAGAACCAGATAATGATTTTGAGATAGAACCACCTGTTGATCTTGATAACCCACAACTAAAAATAAAAGATATGATAAAAGAGACTTTGTTGCTAGAAAACACGGTAAAGAAAGAGAACCGTGGGTTCAAAAACATATGCCTTTTCCACCCAAGTCAACCAAAAAGAAAGATGATGAAGAATTTGAACGCTTTGCGAAATGTCGAGGCCGTCTTTTTTATGCATCGCTTGGTGATATCTTGAAAATGCCTCCTTATGCAAAGTATATGAAAGACATCATCACAAATAAAAGAAAAATACCGGAAGCTGAAATCTCCACTATGCTTGCTAATTACACTTTTAAAGATGGGGTGCCTAAATAACTTGGAGATCCGGGAATACCAACTATACCTTGCTCTATCAAAAAGAATTATGTAAAAACTGCTTTGTGTGATTTAGGAGCTGGTGTTAGTGTTATGCCTTTCTCTTTATATAAAAGACTTGATTTTAATAAACTCACACCTACTGAAATATCTTTGGAAATGGCTAACAAGTCAACTGCCATACCTATCGGTATCTGTGAGGATGTGCCCGTTGTTGTTGCTAATGTTATTATTTTGACTGACTTTGTTATACTTGAGATGCCCGAGGACGACGACATGTCAATTATCCTTGGTAGCCCCTTCTTGAATACTGCAGGGGCTATTATTGATTGCAATAAAAGCAATGTCACTTTCCATACCAATGGTAATGAGCATACGGTGCACTTTCCGAAGAAACAATTCCAAATGAATGGTATTAATGTTATTGAAAAATCTCCAATGATCACCATTGGAACTTTTAACCTCTACCTACCGTCAAAAAGAAATATGAAATGCTTATTGTTCGGGATGTTCATATCCCCGTTGAGGTAACTTAGTGATTTACGAAAGTTCTTCGGTTTCATGCTAATCAAAAGCGGTTGTTAATAAGACTTGATCAACCTTATTAATGGATCATTTTTGAGCGGTATGAAGTTGATGAATTTAGTAAGCACTACCTTCTGTCCCTACTTTTAGTTTTTTGTTTTTATTAGTTAAATAAAATAAAATGCCATGTTTTGTCAGTTTTCTGAATTTTCCGTGCAATAAAAAATGACCCAAAAATAAAAGTTCTCAGAATGCCTTGCAAATTCAATACGATTTGCTTTCTGAATATTTCTGAATTTCTGGTGCAAATAATATCAGAGGGAGGTGCACCAGGTGGGCACAACCCACTGGGGCGCCAGACCCCAGCGCATACACGGTGGGTTGTGGTCCCCACGTGGGCCCCCTCACTTATCTCTTTAGCCCACATCATCACTTACCTCCAAAAAAATCCCCATTGCTCTCTCTCCCGTGTTCTTGAGCTCAAACCCGCGGATTTCGATCTCTTTGCTTGTAGCTCCGGTTCCGAAACTGTTTCGGTGGATTGTTGCTTGGTATGTGACTCCACCATTTGTCCAATTAGTTTTTGTTTTAGTGGTTTATACTTTGAATAATTAGCTACTCTTGGTGCTGCTGTAGATGTGCTTGCATGTTGAATTCTTTGTGTTCTAAGTAGTTTGAATGCTTGCTATGGCCTCTATGTATCCCTATGAGTAGTTGCTATCAATTTTGTGAAGTTTTGTTGAGAAAATTTTGTGAACCAAAAATTCAGATTTTTTGTTCATAGGAAAAATTGTACGCGGACATGATGAACCTATGTGGAAGGAGTTCCTCGAGGAGACGATCCTCAGGGGCATCTTCTAGTGACAGTTCTGCTCATCGGTCCTATGTTGAACCAAGTGAAAGCTCCACGTGAGATGACGCCACCAAGACATGTTTATGGCCTAGCGATGAATATATGGTGTGTGTGGGCATTAAGGAGGAATTTGAGCAATATGTTCACAATGCTGGCCTCGGTCCCTACCTTTCATATAAGTGTGAACAACACCAACTTCTCACTAAATCATTTGTCAAAGGATTTAAATATTTTCCACATCAGTCTAGGGTGTCGTTTATGCTTTATGATAATCCATTTACTATCCCACTGGAGAATTTTGCTTACCATTGCAAACTTCCATTTTGGGGTTCGCTTGATGAGCCACCAATGGTTGAGTACGAGTCTTTCTTGACTATCCTTTGTTACGGTGAAAATAGGGGAGTGAGACAAGGAAGAATAAAGAGCATTCACCTTCCCGCAATTCAGTATTTTGCATTATTTGACGGGAAATGCATAGTAGGCAAGCAATACTTAGCGTACTTTGTGCGCAGACTTGAGCCTCATTCACATCGCTCTCACTGGTGAAAGGAATTATAACCTTGGAGCGATTGTTGCACGTAGACTTCAACACAATGCTAACAATGGTTGGTTCTATGGTGGAATTTATGCCACGCGTTTAGCACGAGAGCTGGGTGTTTTGCCTTTGCCCTTTGATCCTATCCTACCCACGCGGTATTTAGATTTTGACACTTTGAAAGAACACAAGATCCTTAAGGGAAAGGTTGATAATTTCACTTATAATCTATTGTTTAACCAAAAATCTGTTGTGCACACATATTTGCCTGCGCCTGCTCTTTTTGACTATCATAGCAAGGGGAGATATTTTGTTCTTGAGAGTGAGGCTCGAGCTCACAATGCAGCAGTTGAGGCAGCACGGCAGGCTGAGGCATCCGCACCGAGAGCCTCCGTGAGCTACCGCGCCAACTACTATCCAGGTTGTTGATCGACTACCAAGTTAGGCCAAAAGCCTAAGCTTGGGGGAGTATGTGTTTCCACCGACTTTACATTCATGCCCACTTATTCCATTAGTCGGTGTTCACACTTTTTCATTGTATTATCCATGCTTAGATTTATTTTCTTGCTTTCTTCTTGTGTTTTTGAAAAACTTTACAAAAACCAAAAAAAATTAGTTGTAGTAATTTACTTTCTATACATGCTTAGTAGTAGGACTAAAAAGAAAAAATATTTCCTTGTTCTTCTTTTGCTTGTTGGGAGCTTTCCCGTGTAAATAGTTTTTCTTGTTTTTGCTTTTTATTTGCTCGTTCTAGAAAACCAAAAACTCCAAAAATATTTCAGTGTGTTTCTCCGAATTTTTTTCTTTTTTATTCGAGTCTTACCGAGGAGAAGACCACGATGAAATTTTTGAGTGGCTCTCATATGAATAACTATTAATCTAATAAATAACACATTTTACCTTGTCTTCTCCTGTTGAATAAAATGTTTGCAGATTCCAGCTTAGTCCACTGCATTCTTGCACTATTATTATTTTCTTATCATTCGGTCATGCAAGTGAAAGGCAATAATGATGACATTCGATGAACTGGTCGTGGCAAAGAGAAACTGGTATGAACTCGACTTGTTCTGTTTGTGTAAATATGTTTAACCTAGTATCCAGGCTTCAGCCCATTATGATTGAACATGTTTGCAATGACAATTAGAGATTATAGTTTCTCATGCCATGCATAAGTAGCTGGGAGTTGATAATGATTTATCTTGGATATCAACATAGCGTTAAAATGATTGTGATGTAGTATGATGATATGGTATCCTCCTCTGAATGTTCGAGTGGCTTGGCTTGGTACATGTTCATGCATGTAGTTGAATCAAAACCAACATAGCCTCTATAATATTTATGTTCATGGTGTTCATATCCTACTCATGCTAGTGTCCAATGTTACTTACGCATAATGGATGGTTATGATCGTTGTTGCTCTCTAGTTGGCCGCTTCTCAATCTTAATTGCTAGCCTTCACCTGTACTAAGTGGGAATTCTTCTTGTACATCAAAAACCTTGAACCCAAAGTTATTCCAGATGAGTCCACCATACCTACCTATATACGGTATTACCCTGCCATCCTAAGTAAATTAGCATGTGCCACCTCTAAAAACTTCTAAAAAATTATCCGTTTTGTGTGCCTAGATCGTTCATGGAATGACAGGAGGTGGTCGATATCTTACGTGCTAAGTAGGTTATTCTCAGGTCGAGTGTTTATTCACTCGCCATCACACGAGAAAATGGGCGGTAATAGGGATTCCCAGTCCTGAACTCAAAAATGCAAATAATTATACAAAACTCCCCCGGGACTGATGTTGGTATGGATGGCACCCGTTGTTTTGGACAAGCCGTGGAGTGTGATCGATGGTGGAGGGGGAGTGAACCTTTACTTTTATCGCTTGGGAACTGCCACTAGCGTGCTTAGCATGGAAGATGTTGATAACTGATAGTCGTGAAGTGAATAAGAAGGGTGCATGTCCCAAAATATCATTTATCTCTATTTTAAAAATTGAGCTCTGGCACCTCTGCAAATCACTGCTTCCCTCTGCGAAGGGACTATCTATTTACTTTTATGTTGTGTCACCACCTTCTAAAACAAGCGCCAGAAACTGAGTAGAGCACAGTTGTCATGATTTATGCATGGTGTGTAGCTAATGTTGGGTGCATCCTGACTGGATCTTTTCTACCGAGAATTACAATGTTTAGTCGCTGCTTGAACTTTGGAGGTGCTATGCGTTTATGTTTTTGCGGTCTCAGAAAGGGCTAGCGAGATACCACTATTGTCATATTATATCATGGTTGTTTAGACAATGTGTTGCTGTTTGAGATTTCTTATTATTGCTCACTAGCTGATTATGTCATTGATATGAGTCATTATAATCTTTAAGAGTTATTGTTAACATGGTTAGTTATAATGTTGGCTGAAAACCTGGGTGCTATTTAAGCTTATTTATGCAAACAAGAGAAAAAGAGTTCGTAAAAGTTTTTCTTTCTCACTTTCAGTTTATCAACTGAATTGCTTTAGGGCAAGCAAATGTTTAAGCTTGGGGGAGTTGATACGTCTCCAACGTATCTACTTTTTCTCACGCTTTTCCTCTTGTTTTGGACTCTAATTTGCATGATTTGAATGAAACTAACCCCGGACTGACGCTGTTTTCAGCAGAACTACCATGGTGTTGTTTTTGTGCAGAAATAGAAGTTCTCGGAATGGAATGAAACTTTGCGAGGATTTTTTATATAATAAAAGAGAATTTCTGGAGCCAAGATCCACCGGAGAGGGGCCCCTGGGTGGGCACAACCCACCAGGGCGCGCCCCCCTCTCCTGGCGCGCCCAGGTGGGTTGTACCCACCTGGTGGCCCCGCAGATGACCCCCCAGACACTATAAAATTACATATTTCCAGAAAAAATCAGGGAGAAAGAATTATCGCGATCCACGAGACGGAGCCGCCGCCAAGCTCTGTTCTTCCTTGGGAGGGCGGATCTGGAGTCCGTTTGGGGCTCCGAAGAGGGGGACCTTCGTTCTTCTTCATCACCAACCC
This sequence comes from Aegilops longissima, assembly GCA_021605205.1. Classification (NCBI taxonomy): domain Eukaryota; kingdom Viridiplantae; phylum Streptophyta; class Magnoliopsida; order Poales; family Poaceae; genus Aegilops; species Aegilops longissima. The sequence continues at coordinate 154,804,150 of CM038680.1, forward strand.
TTCTCCATCGCCAATTCCATGATGCTCCCCACCGGGAGTGAGTAATTCCTTCGTAGGCTCGCTGGTCGGTGAGGAGTTGGATGAGATTCATCATGTAATCGAGTTAGTTTTGTTAGGGCTTGATCCCTAGTATCCACTATGTTCTTAGATTGATGTTGCTGTGACTTTGCTATGCTTAATGCTTGTCACTTTGGGCCTAGGTGCCATGATTTCATATATGGACCGTTTATGAATTTATCATTATATCCATGTTTTAGATCCGATCTTGCAAGTTATAGTCACCTACTACGGTTATGACCCAACAACCCCGGAGTGACAACAACTGGGCCCACTCTTGGTGATGACCGTAGTTTGAGGAGTTCATGTATTCACTATGTGTTAATGCTTTGTTCCTGTTCTCTATTAAAAGGAGGCCTTAATATCCCTTAGTTTTCAATATGGACCCCGCTGACACGGGAGGGTAGGACAAAAGATGTCATGCAAGTTCTTTTAATAAAGCACGTAGGACTATTTACGGAATACATGCCTACATTATATCGATGAACTGGAGCTAGTGTCGTATCGCCCTAGGTTATAACTGTCTCATGATGAATATCATCCAACAAGTCAACGATCCAATGCCTACAATTTTATCTTATATTGTTTCTACTGTGTTACTACTGCTATCATCACTGTTACACTTGCTACAAAATTACTGCTATCAGTGTTACTCTTACTATTGCTACTGTCACTACCATAAAAAAAACTATCAAACTACTTCGCTACTGATCACTTTGCTGCAGATAATTAATCTGCAGGTGTGGTTGAATTGACAACTCAGCTGCTAATACCTTCAAATATTCTTTGGCTCCCCTTGTGTCAAATCTATAAATTTGGGTTGAATACTCTACCCTCGAAAACTGTTGCGATCCCCTATACTTGTGGGTTATCAGGGACGTGGAGGAATTCGCAGCCGACGAAAAAACTGGACAACTTTTGGACGAGGAAGCGATAGCTTGCCATGTTGGAGTCGCGGGTGTCCCACTCGCCGGAGCACTGATGCACCACCAAATTCGAGTCGTCGTAGCATAGGATGCGCCGGATGCTGAGTTCCTTCACTACAAAAAAAGACACATCCGTGACATTTTGGGCCGAACGAATTTTTTTCCTGTCATACTTATGACACTTCTATGACTATAATTGTGACAAAACCCGGTATCATCATAGATGTGGTGGGGTCCTACTTCTATGACAAAAAATCATGACAGAAAATGGGCTTTTTGTCCTGGGCGGGCCGGAGCAGCTGCATGACATTCTTTGGGCCGTGCATGACGGAAAAAACCATGGTAGAAGCGAGGGCGAGGAAAATATCGGGGAGTTCCCGGTTACGGTGGGTGGTCGGGGGCCGAGCGATGTGCGTTTCTCTCGTACACGTAGGCGCGTGGGTGCAAGGCTTGGGCTCTAACTGAACCCGAGCGAGGTGTTCGCCTACTGAACCCAAGCGATTGCACTGCAGGCTACGTGTTACTGAAGCCAAGCGATCGATCGATCGATCCCTTGCTGTTAACTGAACCCGAGTGATTCCTTTGCTACTGCTGCTAACTGTAGCCGATCGAACACTGCTGCCTCCTTCCCTTGATGAATAGTGAGCATTGTTGGGGGGGGGGGGTTTGGATGAACAGTTCCCGATGGGGGGTTGGATGAACAGGACCCCGTGGTAGTAGAGGCCGTTGCCGCTGGATGAACAGGACCCCGATCGATCGAGCCGGTGGATGAACAGGAGCCCGTGGAAGGCTGGATGAACAGGAGCCCGTGGAAGGCTGGATGAACAGGACCCCGTGGAGGGCTGGTTAAGCGAGAGCGGTGGAGGGCTGGTTGAGCGATGGCGGTGGAGGGCTGGATGAGCGAGAGCCCGTGGAGGGTGGTTGAACAGCACCCTGTGGAGAGGGCTGGTTGAACAATAGCCGGTGGAGGAGTGCGCGGTGGAGGCTGGATGAACAGGAGCCCGTGGATGAACAGTCGCAGGTGGAGGCTGGAGGAGGTCGACGGTGGATGAATAGTAGCCCGTGGAGGCAGTCGACGGTGGAGATGAACAGTATCCCGTGAAGTCCCGTTTTGTGGTACACCACACCCCTCTCAATGAAAAGGACCCCCGTTTCAACCATAGCGCTCCGACACAAGTCCGTTTCCTCCGTTTTGCGGTAAGCCACACCCCTCCCGATCAACAGGACCCCATTTCCACCATTTTGCGGTACGCCAGACCCCTCCCGATGAACAGGATCCTGTTTTGACCGTGTCCGGTTGAACACAAGGCCGTTTCCTCCATTCTGCGGTACGCCAGGCCTCGTTTCCATCGGCTGTTCCATCCAAGCCGGTTGGCTCCCGACGAACAGCGTGCGTTCCGTTGCCTCCCGATGAACACGACGATGATGCAGTTTCTCCTTTCGGACCCAGCCATGTACACGAGCCCTGGCCGGATGTATGCACGTGTAGGCATTCGAGACCCCGCCCGTACGTACGTACGTGGCCGTATTTACTTTCTTGCACCCTCGCCGCTGTACGTATGTGTACATGCTACGTGCGCGCCTCTACTACGACACGTGCGCGCCTCTACATCGACCAGTATGTACGTACACGTTCGCGACCAGAATGACAACGCTACGTACGCTTCGACCGGGTGGGTCCCGACTGTCAAACACTTCCTTGCATGCGAAGATATAGCTGGTGGGTCCCAACAGTCAAGGGGGCGAATCATTTTTTTGCCCGTAATATGGACGCACTTCCTTGTGTGCGAAAATGTAGCTGGTGGCTCCCAGCAGTCAGGGGGAAATGTTATTTTTCGTGAAATACGGTGGCCCGCCGGTGGTTCCCTGCTGTCAGGTGGAGGAATAATTATTTTGCGCGTAACAAAGAGGCACTTCCTTGCTGCAGCCGTGGACCCAGCTGTCAGCCTCTCAACGTATAGTACTCTTCCGATGGAAGCCGTTCGTTGATCACATTGACCACGTCGTGCTGAGAGCACCAAGGCGGTGGACGATGGCGAGGTCTAGGAAGGGAACGACGCGGAGCCGGGAAGACGAAGCGGTGGATGCCCACGCGGAGAGCAGTACGAGGGTTCACTGGTTCAGCTGCAGTGTGAGGCTGCCGTCGCCGCAGGGCCTGACCATCGGTGGGAGTAGTAGGGGGCTATGAGGCCTCCGCGGGAGCACAGCCGGCCATGGGAGGCAGGAGCAGGCGGCACAGCCGACGCTGCTTTGGGCGGCTGGAGCAAGAAGACCAGAGGTTGAAGAAGCACGACGGCCGTTGGATGGACATCGTATGGTCACTGCAGCTAGAATCGTTTATATTGACTTAAGTTGACAAAGCCCTTGGTACGCATCAACTTAGTAGGCCCTGGTCAGCCTCCAAGCAGTGCGCCCGGATGTCGGGGAGGAATCATTTTTTGGGCGGCTGAAGCTAGAATATCCGAGATTGAAGAAGAAGCACGACATCCGTTGGATGGACATCCAACGGCCACTATTGCTAGAACCGTGTGTTGACTATAAGTTGATAAAGCCATGCATACACGTCAACTTATTTTTTTTAGGGGACGCGTCAACTTAGTAGGCCCACAAGTGTGTGGCAGAGAACTTATAGCCCATTTGAGATTTGTAAGAATGTACGGCCCATTTTTGAATTCTAATGGAATTTACTATAGCCCATTTACAGTTTGTTAAAAGTACAACCCATTTTCTAGCTAGGACAACGATTAATAATTTCAACCAACCATTCAAAATAGATTCAATAAAATTTCCCACATTTTGATGGGATCCGAAATATTTCCCCCCTAAATTTCTAGTCAAATTAAATACAATTTCAATATAAATTTGTCTTACGTAAAAATCCAACAAAACATTGCGGGTGCAACAATTAATGAAATTAAAAATTTCAAAATCCAAAAATAATATTTTATAAACTAATTACGTGTTTGGTGCATTTTTTTATAGTTACAGCCCAGTTTTTATAGTTACATCCCATTTATTATTTCTTAAAGCCCATTTTATCGTTAAGCCTAATGCATCCCTGCTAGGAAAGATTTGCAGCCCAGCGGGGCAGAGAATAACAAGTTGACCTTGCCTGGGTATTCCTCAAAAAAAAGTATAGCTGGGTTAGCCATTTTTAGCTTGAAAAAAAATTAATATCTGGGCTAGATATCTGGCCTGGGCTAGACGGGCCACAACCCACCCAGTTAATACCCTGCTCTCCTCTGAACAACAACGAAAACATCGCTCTTGTCTAAAAAAACGAAAGCATCACTCAAGAAAAACTCTGAAGTGCTCACACCTCAAAAACATAAATACTGCTCAAGCTGCTTGGTCCCAGTCGTCGGCCGCTCCTTGCGCCATTCTCTCGTTTATTGATTACATAGGTTGACAATGGTGTGGGACCGTGATGTCAGGAAACCAGGAGGAAGCAAAAACAATTATAGTTGTAGTACTATATAATAAGGAGGCACTTGCGTATGTGCGGCTATGGTCCTGGTGGGTCCCCACAGTCATCCTCTCAAAGTAAAGTCATCTCCTCATTCCTCATGTCTGTTGACCATGTTGACAACGCGAGACGGCAGCACCACGGTGAGCGCAACAACTCGAAGGACGACGGAGAGGGCCTCGCGGGCCCTACGGATGGTCTTATACAGTGCCCGCTGCTCATTCGGGAAGCCAGGATCATAGGGCCACATGTCGGCGACGGCATTGTCGTTCGCTTGTTCACCGGTGCTCGTTGACGAGACGGAGGTTGCAACACAGGTCCTCCTGCGCTGGTAGCTCTTCCGCCATTAGCGCGTCGAAGTGCGGCCGCACCTGCTCTATGGTGAACACGACATGAACCGGCTTGGACAGTGGCGCCGACTCCTGGTCGGAAGCTATTGAAGCGTCTCTTGATGTGTTTGGTTCTCTTGTGAAATATGGATTCCTTCGCTAAGGCAATTGCTCCAGTATTGTCACAAAATATTTTAATTAGACCCGAAGCACTAGGTATTACACCTAGATCGGATATGAACTCCTTTATCCAGACTCCTTCATTTGCTTCTTCCGAAGTAGCTATGTACTTTGCTGCACAAGTAGATCCTTCCACGACGCTTTGCCTGGAGCTGCACCAACTGACAACTCCACCATTCAATATAAATACGTATCCGGTTTGTGACTTAGAGTCATCCGGATCAGTGTCAAAGCTTGCATCGACGTAACCATTTACGACAAGCTCTTTGTCACCTCCATAAACGAGAAACATATCCTTAGTATTTTTCGGTATTTCGGGATGTTCTTGATTGTTGTCGATGATCCACTCTGGATTACTTTGGTACCTCCGTGCTAAACTTATAGCAAGGCACACATCAGGTCAGTACACAGCATTGCATACATGATAGAACCTATGGCTGATTCATAGGGAATGACTTTCATTTTCTCTCTATCTTCTGCAGTGGTCGGGCATTGAGTCTGACTCAACTTCACACCTTGTAACACAGGCAAGAACCCTTTCTCTGACTGATACATTTTGAACCTCTTCAAAATTTTATCAAGGTATGTGCTTTGTGAAATTCCAATTAAGCGTCTTGATCTATCTCTATAGATCTTGATGCCCAACATATAAGCAGCTTCACCGAGGTCTTTCATTTAAAAATTCTTATTCAAGTATCCTTTTATGCTATCCAGAAATTCTATATTATTTCCAATCAACAATATGTCATCCACATATAATATTAGAAATGCTACAGAGCTCCCACTCACTTTCTTGTAAATACAGGCTTCTCCAATAGTCTGTATAAAACCATATGCTTTGAGCACACTATCAAAACGTATATTCCAACTCCGAGAGGCTTGCACCAGTCCATAAATGGATCGCTGGAGCTTGCACACTTTGTTAGCACCTTTAGGATCGACAAATCCTTCTGGTTGCATCATATACAACTCTTCTTTAAGAAATCCATTAAGGAATGCAGTTTTGACATCCATTTGCCAAATTTCATAATCATAATTTGTGGCAATTGCTAACATGATTCAGACAGACTTAAGCATCGCTACGGTTGAGAAGGTCTCATCGTAGTCAACTCCTTGAACTTGTCGAAAACCTTTCGCAACAAGTAGAGCTTTGTAGACAGTAACATTATCGTCATTGTCAGTCTTCTTCTTGAAGATCCATTTATTCTCTATGGCTTGCCGATCACTGGGCAAGTCAACCAAAGTCCACACTTTGTTCTCATACATGGATCCCACCTTAGATTTCATGGCCTCAAGCTATTTCGCAGAATCTAGGCTCATCATCGCTTCCTCATAGTTCGTAGGTTCGTCATGGTCTAGTAACATGACTTCCAGAATAGGATAACCGTACCACTCTGGTGCAGAACGTACTCTTGTTGACCTACGAGGTTCGGTAGTAACTTGATCTGAAGTTTCATGATCATCATCATTAACTTCCTCACTAATTGGTGTAGGCATCACTTGTACTAATTTATGTGATGAACCACTTTCCAATTCAGGAGAAGGTACAATTACCTCATCAAGTTCTATTTTCCTCCCACTCACTTCTTTCGAGAGAAACTCCTTCTCTAGAAAGGATCCATTCTTAGCAGCGAATATCTTGCCTTTGGATCTGTGATAGAAGGTGTACCCAATAGTTTCCTTTGGGTATCCTATGAAGACACATTTCTCCGATTTGGGTTCGAGCTTATCAGGCTGAATCTTTTTCACGTAAGCATTGCAGCCCCAAACTTTAAGAAACGACAGCTTAGGTTTATTGCTAAACCACAGTTCATATGGTGGCGTCTCGACCGATTTTGATGGTGCCCTATTTAACGTGAATGCAGCCGTCTCTAAAGCATAACCCCAAAATGATAGTGGTAAATCGATAAGAGACATCATAGATCATACCATATCTAATAAAGTACGGTTATGACATTCGGACACACAATTACGTTGTGGTGTTCCAGGTGGCATGAGTTGCAAAACTATTCCACATTGTTTCAAATGAAGACCAAACTCGTAACTCAAATTTCACCTCCACGATCTGATCGTAGAAACTTTATTTTCTTGTTTCAATGATTTTCCACTTTACTCTGAAATTCTTTGAACTTTTCAAATGTTTCAGACTTATGTTTCATTAAGTAGATATACCCATATCTGCTCAAATCATCTGTGAAGGTTAGAAAATAACGATACCCGCCGTGAGCCTCAACACTCATCGGACCGCATGCATCAGTATGTATTATTTCAAATAAGTCAGTGGCTCACTCCATTGTTTCGGAGAACGGAGTCTTAGTAATCTTGCCCATGAGGCATGGTTCACAAGCATCAAGTGATTCATAATCAAGTGGTTCCAAAAGCCCATCAACATGGAGTTTCTTCATGCGCTTTACACCAATATGACCTAAACGGTAGTGCCACAAATAATTTGCGCTATCATTACTAACTTTGCATCTTTTGGCTTCAATATTATGAATATGTGTATCACTACGATCGAGATTCAACAAAAATAGACCACTCATCAAGGGTGCATGACCATAAAACATATTACTCATATAAATAGAACAACCATTATTCTCTTATTTAAATGAATAACCATCTCGCATCAAATAAGATCTAGATATAATGTTCATGCTCAACGCTGGCACCAAATAACAATTATCCAGGTCTAAAACTAATCACGAAGGTAGATGTAGAGGTAGTGTGCCGACGGCGATCACATCGACCTTGGAACCATTTTCGACGCGCATCGTCACCTCGTGCTTAGCCAATATTCATTTAATCCGTAGCCCCTGTTTCGAGTTGCAAATATGAGCAACAAAACCAGTACCAAATACCTAGGCGCTACTAGGAGCATTAGTCAGGTACACATCAATAACATGTATATCAAATATACCTTTCACTTTGCCATCCTTCTTATCTGCCAAATACTTGGGGCAGTTTCGCTTCCAGTGACCAGTCCCTTTGCAGTAGAAGCATCCCGTTTCAGGCTTAGGTCCAGACTTGGGCTTCTTCCCTTGAGCAGCAACTTGCTTGCTATTCTCCTCCATCTTGCAGCTATAGAACTTGTTGGAGACTTCATATCTCTCAACTCGGGCATTTTCTTGAAATATTAACTTCAACTCCTGGAACATCTCATATGCTTCGTGAGTTCAAAACGTCTTTGAAGTCCTGATTCTAAGCCGTAAAGCATGGCACACTAAACTATCGAGTAGTCATCAGATTTAGTTTGCCAGACGTTCATAACGTCCGGAGTTGCTCCTACAGCAGGCCTTGCACCTACCAATGCTTCCAAGACGTAATTCTTCTGTGCAGCAATGAGGATAATCTTCCAGTTACGGACCCCGTCCATGTAGTTTCTACCATCTTCTTTCAACTTAGCTTTCTCTAGGAACGCATTAAAATTCGAGGGAACAGTAGCACGAGCCATTGATCTACAACAACATAGATATGCAAAAACTATCAGGACTAAGTTCATGATAAATTTAAGTTCAATTAATCATATTATTTAAGAACTCCCACTTAGATAGACATCCCTCTAGTCATCTAAATGATCACGTGATCCATATCAACTAAACCATGTCTGATCATCACGTGAGATGGAGTAGTTTTCAATGGTGGACATCTCTATGTTAATCATATCTACTATATGATTCACATTCGACCTTTCGGTCTCAGTGTTCCAAGGCCATATCTGCATATGCTAGGCTCGTCAAGTTTAACCCGAGTATTCTGCATGTGCAAAAACTGGCTTGCACCCATTGTACGTGAACGTAGAGCTTATCACACCCGGCCATCATGTGTTGTCTCGGCACGACGAACTGTCGCAACGGTGCATACTCAGGGAGAACACTTATACGTTGAAATTTAGTGAGGGATCATCTTATAATGCTAACGCCGTACTAAGCAAAATAAGATGCATAAAAAGATAAACATCACATGCAATCAAAATATGTGACATGGTATGGCCATCATCATTTTGTGCCTTTGATCTCCATCTGCAAAGCACCGTCATGATCTTCATCGTCACCGGCTTGACACCTTGATCTGAATTGTAGCGTCATTGTCGTCTCGCCAACTATTGCTTCTACGACTATCGCTACCGCATAGTGATAAAGTAAAGCAATTACATGGCGATTGCATTTCTTACAATAAAGCGACAACCATAAGGCTCTTGCCAGTTGCCGATAACTTTACCAAAACATGATCATCTCATACAATAACTTATATCACATCATATCTTGACCATATCACATCACAACATGCCCTGCAAAAACAAGTTAGACGTCCTCTACTTTGTTGTTGCAAGTTTTACATGGCTGCTACGAGCTTCTAGCAAGAACCGTTGTTACCTACGCATCAAAACCAAAACGATTTTTCATCAAGTGTGCTGTTTTTACCTTCAACAAGGATCGGCCGTAGTCAAATTCGATTCAACTAAAGTTGGAGAAACAGACACCCGCCAGCCACCTTTATGCAAAACAAGTTGCATGTCTGTCGGTGGAACCTAGGGCTGGAATTCGAGCCGAGTCGAGCCAGCTCGGCTCGACTCGCTAGAGCTCGTTTCGTTAACGAGCTAGCTCGACTCGACTCATTACTATAACAAGCTCAAATCCAAGATTGGCTCGACTCATTTAGCTCGCGAGCTAGCTCGTTTAGCTTGTTAAGCTCGTTATAGGAATGAACATAAAACCTTAGAAAATTGATAAAAATATATTAATTTGGAATGTAACATGTACATACTCCCTCCGTCCGGAAATACTTGTCATCAAAATGGATAAAAGGCGATGCATCTAGACGTATTTTAGTTCTAGATACATCTTTTTTTATCCATTTTGATGACAAGTATTTCCGGACGGAGGGAGTATTAAGCATGTACAATGTTCACAATCAACTGTAAGTAGCTTAACTTACAATTGTCAGTAGCATCAACATGTCAGCAAGTCAATAACTTGTATATGACCACAATAATCAGCAAGTCGGTAACATGTACATGACCACAATTCCACATACAATGGTACATGACCACAATAATCAACAAGTTAGCGACATGTACATGACCCGAGAGGTGGGTTTACGCGGCACTGCCGCTGTCGCGAACTCATGATTCAGAAATAAATGAGACGGGACGGGAATCGACATACTGGTCTCTCGCTATTGTGGTGTGCGTGTCCTAGGTGGTTGGGCCTAGTGTTATGCGGATGGACCCTGTGTTGTGCCTATGCGACTAGCCTAGGATGCAAGGTTGTCCTGGGTGAGTGAGTTTTATACCGAGCATAACGAGTTACATGAGTACTCGTGAACTCGGCTCGTTTAACTTGATCTATAAATGATCTTAAAATAAAGCTTGGCTCGACTCGTTATTCTTCGAGTTCGAGTCGATTCGAGCCGAGTCACGAGCTACTCGTTTAGCTCGCGAGCTTCGAGCTTTTTTTCCAGCCCTAACTGGAACCACTCTCATGAACATCGTCATGTAAGGTTAGTCCGGGCCGCTTCATCCAACAATACCGCGGAATCAAAATAAGACATTCGTGGTAAGCAGTATGACTATTACCGCCCACAACTCTTTGTGTTCTACTTGTGCATATCATCTATGCATAGACCTGGCTCGGATGCCACTGTTGGGGAACGTAGCATGCAATTTCAAATAAATTCCTACAATCACGCAAGATCTATTCAGGAGATGCATAGTAACGAGAAGGGGAGAGTGTGTCCACGTACCCTCGTAGACCGAAAGCGGAAGCGTTAGGTTAACACGGTTGATGTAATCAAATGTATTCACGTTCCAACCGATCTAGGACAGAACGTACGACACCTCCGAGTTCAGCACATGTTCAGCTCGATGACGTCCCTCGAACTCTTGATCCGGTAGAGGGTCGAGGGAGAGTTTTGTCAGCACGACGGCGTGGTGACGGTGATGGTGATGTGATCCGTGCAAGGCTTCGCCTAAGCACTACGACGCTATGACCGGAGGAGTAAACTGTGGAGGGGGCACCGCACATGGCTAAGAGAAAAATTGATGTGCTATCGGGTGCCCCCTGCCCCCGTATATAAAGGAGGGGAGGAGGAGGCTGTCAGTGTCAAAACCGGCCGATCTCGGGTAGGGGGTCTCGAACTGTGTGTCTGAGGATCGAAGGTAACAGGAGACAGGGGACACGATGTTTACCCAGGTTCGGGCCCTCTTAATGGAGGTAATACCCTACTTCCTGCTTGATTGACCTTGATGAGTATAGGGGTTACAAGAGTCGATCGACCTCGAGATCGTAATGGCTAAACCCTAGATGTCTAGCCTGTATGATTGTGATTGCCTCTACGGACTAACCCCTCTGGTTTATATAGACACCGGAGGGGGCTAGGGTTGTACAAAGTCGGTTTACAGAGAAAGGAAACTACACATCTGGCTGCCAAGCTTGCTAGCCACGCAACAGAGAGTCCCATCCGGACATGGGGGAAAGCCTTCTATCTTGTATCTTAACGACCCATCAGTCCGGACCATGTCACATAGCCCGGACGCCTGAGGACCCCTTTATCCAGGACTCCCTCAGTAGCCCCTGAACTTGCCTTCAATGACGATGTAGTATCCGGCTTTATGTCTTCGGCTTTGCAAGGCGGGTTCTCCATTACACTTCGGATTGACGATAATTCGGCTCCACATTAAATATCATACCCTATTGATTCTTTGCTGCCGTCGCCTCGGCTTCCTCGTGGCAAATGAATGTGAACGGTCTAGGTGTGTTTTTTACAAATAATCCCTCGACCATGCAGGGAAGGCGTCTATTTAAGGAGATTAGATCTCAGATGCCATTCCACACGACCCAGAAATCCTTAGAACTCGCCATAGGAAATTGTCCAAACATGGCCGGCGCTCCTAGCTCTTCCTCACGCCCCCACGGCCTTAAAAAAGGCGACTAGGAAAGCTGATCGGTATCCCGTGCCCATCTGAATAAACTTCAGACGCAGGGATATCTTCCTCCCGCGGATCTAGTCTCCGTTCGGGTTGGATTAACTTCCCTCAATGGCGAACCCCTGGCGGAGAATTTCCCCAATCCTTCTAAAGAGGAGCGGGTGTGCTTCGTTTCCTTCCTTTTGAGAGGCATAGGATTTCCTATCCACCCTTTCCTCAGAGGTCTCCTGGAGTATTACGGCCTCCAACTGCACAATCTGACGACATGCTCCATCCTGCACATCGCGGCCTTTGTTGCTCTTTGCGAGCTGTTTCTAGGCTGTGAGGCTCATTTCGAGCTATGGCGGAAATTTTTCGGCCTCGTCCCCCGCTCCCAAAAGGTATCTATATTCAAGGTGGGCGGCGCCGAAGTATGGCACATAGCCAGGAGAGGATACCTGTCCGGGACTCCGAAGAAGGCATCCGAAGAGTGGCCCTCGGAATGGTTTTATATTGAAGACATCGTTCTTTCGGACCCAATCCGGTGCGGTCTTCCCGAATTCTCCAGCGCTCCTTTAAAGAAGCGCACCAGCTGGCGTCCCTGAAACCTCAAGGAAGAGGCCAGTGCGGAGGTCGAGAGGCTAGCAAGCAAGATCTGAGTACTTGCCAACTCCGGGCTGTCTATAATCGAGGTAATGGCGATTTCAATAACGCGATGCGTTCAGCCGCTCCAATCTAGAGGTTTTCCTATGTGGAATTATAACAGGGAAGACGATGCATCCCGTTGCCTACGCAAGGGTCCAGGCAATTTTGCTGCCCTAGCCACCATCTTAGCTGACCTTTACAAAGGGGAGAAGGAAGACTTCACTCGCTTGAAATGTCGGGAAGGTTTTTTCATGTATAACCCCATCAACTGGGTGAGTTTTTTGATTATTGGCCTCACTCAATTTCTTTCCTGAGTTATGCTATCCGAATTTAACCCGGCTACTTTTAATAGGAGTGGAGAAAGGTCGTCGAGGGGGTATACAGCCCCGCTCCGCAGCCAGAGGACCATGTTCGAGACCTGGATCCCGGATATGAGGAAGATCCGGATATATTTATAAAACTTAAGGGAGAGCTACGACGGCACAGAAGTGGCCATTATAGCCGATTACCCCGGTCTTCTCCCCTCCTCCCGGGTAAGTACCCAAGAGACATTCCCTCCAAAAGAGTTTTCCCATTGCGCCTCACCCACCGCACTGTCTCATGCTCCGGAGGGGCGGCGCTCGTCTTGCCGAGCTGTATCAGAGGCTTCCTCTAAGAAGGCGACACCCGCGCAGGGCGAGTCTTTGAAAAGAAGGGCAAACAGCGATACTACCGGGCCCCCGCCTTCGCCACAGAGTTATAGTTTTTAACATGCACTCGGCGAATAGACCGAATTGTGACGTTTATTGCTGGGCCATTTTTTAGGAAGAGCATATGCCGGACTGTATTCGGGGACCTCGCCGGCCATGCATCGACCAATAGGGCCTCGGTCCCTGCCACAAGGACTAGGGTTGATACGGGCACAATGTCGGATTGTCATCTCCAAGAGGATTAAGATAATGTATTGATACATCTCCAACGTATCTATAATTTTTGATTGCTCCATGCCATATTATCTTCTGTTTTGGACATTGTTGGGCTTTATTATACACTTTTATATTATTTTTTGGACTAACCTATTAACGAGGCCCAGCCTGAATTGTTGTTTTTGCCTATTTGAGTTTAGCAGAAAAAGAATATCAAACGGAGTCCAAACGGTATGAAACCTTCGGGAACGTGATTTTCGGAACGAACATGATCTAGAGGACTTGGACCCTACGTCAAGAAAGCTACCAGGAAGCCACGAGGTAGCGGGGCGCGCCTACCCCCTGGGCACGCCCTCCACCCTCGTGGGCCCCATGTTGCTCCACCGACGTACTCCTTCCTCCCATATATACCTACGTACCCCCAAACTACCAGATACGGAGCCAAAAACATAATTCCACCGCCACAACCTTCTGTACCCGTGAGATCCCATATTGGGGCCTATTCCGGAGCTCCACCGGAGGGGGCATCGATCACGGAGGGCTTCTACATCAACACCATAGCCTCTCCGATGAAGTGTGAGTAGTTTACTTCAGACCTTCGGGTCCATAGTTATTAGCTAGATGGCTTCCTCTCTCTTTTTGGATCTCAATACAATGTTCTCCCCCTCTCTCGTGGAGATCTATTCGATGTAATCTTCTTTTGCGTGTGTTTGTTGAGACCGATGAATTGTGGGTTTATGATCAAGTTTATCTATGAACAATATTTGAATCTTCTGAATTCTTTTATGTATGATTGGTTATCTTTGCAAGTCTCTTCGAATTATCAGTTTGGTTTGGCCTACTAGATTGATCTTTCTTGCAATGGGAGAAGTGCTTAGCTTTGGGTTCAATCTTGCGGTGTCCTTTCCCAGTGATAGTAGGGGCAGCGAGGCACGTATTGTATTGTTGCCATCGAGGATAACAATATGGGGTTTATATCATATTGCATGAATTTATCCATCTACATCATGTCATCTTGCTTAAAGCGTTAATCTGTTCTTATGAACTTAATACTCTAGATGCATGCTGGATAGCGGTCGATGTGTGGAGTAATAGTAGTAGATGCAGGCAGGAGTCGGTCTGCTTGTCTCGGACGTGATGCCTATATACATGATCATACCTAGATATTCTCATAACTATGCTCAATTCTGTCAATTACTCAATAGTAATTTGTTCACCCACCATAAATACTTACGCTCTTGAGAGAAGCCACTAGTGAAACCTATGGCCCCCGGGTCTATTTTCCATCATATTAACTTCCATCAACAAGCTATTTCCGTTGCCGTTTTTATTTTACTTTCTTTACTTTGCATCTTTATCACATAAATACCAAAAATGTTATCTTATCATAGCTATCAGATCTCACTCTCGTAAGTGACCGTGTAGGGATTGACAACCCCTTATCGCGTTGGTTGCGAGGATTTATTTGTTTGTGCAGGTGCGAGGGACTCGTGCGTGGCCTCCTACTGGATTGATACCTTGGTTCTCAAAAACTGAAGGAAATACTTATGCTACTTTGTTGCATCACCCTTTCCTCTTCAAGGGAAAACCAACTCAGTGCTCAAGAGGTAGCAAGAAGTATTTCTGGCGCCGTTGCCGGGGAGGCATGCGCAAAAGTCAACATACCAAGTACCCATCACAAACCCTTATCTCCCGCATTACATTATTTGCCATTTGCCTCTCGTTTTCCTCTCCCCCACTTCACCCTTGCCGTTTTATTCGCCCTCTCTTTTCCGTCGCCTCTTTTTCATTTTCTTGCCTTGTCGTCATGGGTAGTCCTTTATCTTCTCCGTTGTCTCCCGAAAATGAAGTTGTCATTTTTAAACAAAGGGAGGGAGAAAATCTAAAAGACGCTTGGTATAGAATTCGCAATGCTCAAAATAGATCTACCAGGAAGCAATCTACTTCCGTTCTTCTCCGCAATTTTTATGTAGGTGCTAATCCTTGGTATAGATATATTCTTGAGACCATTACCGGAGGGAATTTCTTGGGTAGCCATACTTTTTACTCTTATAATGCTATGATAGATTTGTTTGGCTCACCACCTCTTTTGGTTAATGGAACTATTTTAACTTTGGAGCATGTAATGCAAAGGCTTTAAATTATTGAAAATATAGTTGCTACCATAGAGCTAATTGAAAATTTGGATAAAAAGATCCACAACCAAATTACCCAATACGGATCTAAAGTAGGAGTCACTTTGAAAAATATTAAGGAGAAGGAACCCATTGTTAATGAAAGAATAAATCAGTATTCTACTAGAATCGATAAACTTGAGGGTATCATTACCAACTTGGGAACCACTTTTTCTTCCGTAAAAATACTCCTAGTCCTCCAACGAAAATTGTCAAGCTTATGTATGTTCCTAAAAATAAGGGTGAACCCTCCAGTAAGGAAACTGCGGATCTGAAATCTATAAGTATTCATCCCGATCTTTTTGCTATCATTAAGGAACCATTTGCTACAAATGAATTTTTCGATCTTGTGCCTAAAAGTTTGATAATTAATAAAAAGAAAGAAAGTCCCAAGGATGATAGATGCCTCATTGAAGAATTGCCTACCAAAGATGGCAATACCTAGATCTATCGTTGCTTCTATGCCTAGCTAGGGGCGTTAAACGATAGCACTTGTTGGGAGGCAACCCAATTTTATTTTTAGTTTTTTTTCTTTTTGCTTCCGTTTAGGAATAAATATTTGTTCTAGCCTCTGGTTAGATGTGTTTTTATGTTTTAGTTAGTGTTTGTGCCAAGTTAAACCTATAGGATCCTCTTGGATGATAGTTATTTGATCTTGCAGAAAATTCTAGAAACTTTCTATTCACGAAAGTAATTGTTAAAAATCACCAGAACGTGATAAAATATTGATTCCAATTGCTTCTGATCAATAAAAAAAATTCTAGGTCGTCCTATTTTGGCTGATTTTTTGGAGTTCCATAAGTTTGCGTTAGTTACAGATTACTACAGACTGTTCTGTTTTTGACCGATTCTGTTTTTCGTGTGTTGTTTGCTTATTTTGATGAATCTATGGCTAGTAAAATAGTTTATAAACCATAGAGAAGTTGGAATACAGTAGGTTTAACACCAATATAAATAAAGAATGAGTTCATTACAGTACCTTGAAGTGGTCTTTTGTTTTCTTTCGCTAACGGAGCTCACGAGATTTCTGTTGAGTTTTGTGTTGTGAAGTTTTCAAGTTTTGGGTGAAAGATTTTTGATGGATTATGGAACAAGGAGTGGCAAGAGCCTAAGCTTGGGGATGCCCATGGAACCCCCAAGATAATATAAGGACACCATAAAGCCAAAGCTTGGGGATGCCCCGGAAGGCATCCCCTCTTTCGTCTACTTCCATCGGTAACTTTACTTGGATACTAAGAGAAGTTTGATGCTTGATGATTGTTTTGAGATATGGAGGTAGTGATATCAAAGTTGTGCTAGTTGAGTAGTTGTGAATTTGAGAAATACTTGTGTTGAAGTTTGCAAGTCCCGTAGCATGCACGTATGGTAAACGTTATGTAACAAATTTGAAACATGAGGCGTTCTTTGATTGTCCTCCTTATGAGTGGCGGTCGGGGACGAGCGATGGTCTTTTCCTACCAATCTATCCCCCTAGGAGCATGCGCGTAGTGCTTGGTTTTTGATGTCTTGTAGATTTTTGCAATAAGTATGTGAGTTCTTTATGACTAATTTTGAGTCCATGGATTATAGGCACTCTCACCTTTCCATCATTGCTAGCCTCTTCGGTACCGTACATTGCCCTTTCTCACATTGAGAGTTGGTGCAAACTTCGCCGGTGCATCCAAACCCCGTGATATGATACGCTCTTTCACACATAAACCACCTTATATCTTCATCAAAACAGCCACCATACCTACCTATTATGGCATTTCCATAGCCATTCCGAGATATATTGCCATGCAACTTTCCACCGTTCCGTTTATCATGACACATTCGTCGTTGTCATATTGCTTTGCATGATCGTGTAGTTGACATAGTATTTGTGGAAAAGCCACCGTTCATAGTTCTTTCATACATGTCACTCTTGGTTCATTGCATATCCCGGTACACCGCCGGAGGCATTCATATAGAGTCATACTCTGTTCTAGTATCGAGTTGTAATCATTGAGTTGTAAATAAATAGAAGTGTGATGATCATCATTTTGTAGAGCATTGTCCAAAGTGAGGAAAAAAAAGAGAAATGCCATAAAAAATAGAAGGCCCAAAAAAATGAGAGAAAAAGAGAGAAGGGACAATGTTACTATCCTTTTACCACACTTGTGCTTCAAAGTAGCACCATAATCTTCATGATAGAGAGTCTCTTGTTTTGTCATTTTCATATACTAGTGGGATTTTTTCATTATAGAACTTGGCTTGTATATTCCAACAATGGGCCTCTTCAAGTGCCCTAGGTCTTTATGAGCAAGCAAGTTGGATGCACACCCACTTAGTTTCTTTTGTTGAGCTTTCATATATTTATAGCTCTAGTGCATCCGTTGCATGGCAATCCCTACTCCTTGCATTAACATCAATCGATGGGCATCTCCATAGCTCATTGATTAGCCTCGTTGATGTGAGACTTTCTCCTCTTTTGTCTTCTCCACATAACCCCCATCATCATAATCTATTCCACCCATAGTGTTATATATATCCATGGCCGACGCTCATGTATTGCGTGAAGGTTGAAAAAGTTTGAGATTACTAAAGTATGAAACAATTGCTTGGCTTGTCATCGGGGTTGTGCATGATGAGAGCATTCTTGTGTGACGAAAATGGAACATGACTAAACTATATGATTTTGTAGGGATGAACTTTCTTTGGCCATGTTATTTTGAGAGGACATAATTGCTTAGTTAGTATGCTTCAAGTATTATTATTTTTATGTCAATATTGAACTTTTATCTTGAATCTTTCGGATCTGAATATTCGTACCACAATTAAAAAGAATTACATTGAAAATTTTCCAAGTAGCATTCCACATCAAAAATTCTGTTTTTTTTATCATTTACCTACTCGAGGACGAGCAGGAATTAAGCTTGGGGATGCTTGATACGTCTCCAACGTATCTATAATTTTTGATTGCTCCATGCTATATTATCTTCTGTTTTGAACATAATTGGGCTTTATTATACACTTTTATACTATTTTTGGGACTAACCTATTAACTGGAGGCCGAGCCCAGAATTGTTGTTTTTTTGCCTATTTCAGAGTTCGCAGAAAAAGAATATCAAATGGAGTCCAAACGGAATGAAACCTTCGGGAACGTGATTTTCGGAATGAACATGATCCAGAGGACTTGGACCCTACGTCAAGAAAGCTACTAGGAAGCCACGAGGTAGGGGGGCGCGCCCTCCACCCTCATGGGCCCCATGTTGCTCCACCGATGTACTCCTTCCTCCTATATATACCTACGTACCCCCAAACTACCAGATACGGAGCCAAAAAGCTAATTCCACCACCGCAACCTTCTGTACCCGTGAGATCCCATCTTGGGGCCTTTTCTGGAGCTCCTTCGGAGGGGGCATAGATCACGGAGGGCTTCTACATCAACACCATAGCCTCTCCGATGAACTGTGAGTAGTTTACTTCAGACCTTCGGGTCCATAGTTATTAGCTAGATGGCTTCTTCTCTCTTTTTGGATCTGAATACAATGTTCTCCCCCTCTCTCGTGGAGATCTATTCGATGTAATCTTCTTTTGCGGTGTGTTTGTTGAGACCGATGAATTGTGGGTTTATGATCAAGTTTATCCATGAACAATATCTGAATCTTCTGAATTCTTTTATGTATGATTGGTTATCTTTGCAAGTCTCTTCGAATTATCAGTTTGGTTTGGCCTACTAGATTGATCTTTCTTGCAATGGGAGAAGTGCTTAGCTTTGGGTTAAATCTTGCGGTGTCCTTTCCCAGTGACAGTAGGGGCAGCAAGGCACATATTGTATTGTTGCCATCGAGGATAACAAGATGGGGTTTATATCATATTGCATGAATTTATACCTCTACATCATGTCATCTTGCTTAAAGTGTTACTCTGTTCTTATGAACTTAATACTCTAGATGCATGCTAGATAGCGGTCGATGTGTGGAGTAATAGTAGTAGATGCAGGCAGGAGTCGGTCTACTTGTCTCGGACGTGATGCCTATATACATGATCATACCTAGATATTCTCATAACTATGCTCAATTCTGTCAATTGCTCAACAATAATTTGTTCACCCACCGTAAATACTTATGCTCTTGAGAGAAGCCACTAGTGAAACCTATGGCCCCCTGGTCTATTTTCCATCATATTAATCTTCCATCAACAAGCTATTTCCGTTGCCGTTTTTATTTTACTTTCTTTACTTTGCATCTTTATCACAAAAATACCAAAAATATTATCTTATCATATCTATCAGATCTCACTCTCGTAAGTGACCGTGTAGATTGACAACCCCTTATCGCGTTGGTTGCGAGGATTTATTTGTTTGTGTAGGTGCGAGGGACTCGTGCATGGCCTCCTACTGGATTGATACCTTGGTTCTCAAAAACTGAGGGAAATACTTATGCTACTTTGCTGCATCACCCTTTCCTCTTCAAGGGAAAACCAACGCAGTGCTCAGGAGGTAGCATGTATCCATCACCAATTCCGAAGTGGAGAGCGCGATGAATCATCAGCGACGGAAAGAGGCCATGCGCGACCCAAGTTTCACCGAAGAGGCGTTCAATGCCCTCAGCTCTGCGGATGCATATATCCGAGCTTCTCGGGATGGACTTGCTGGAGCCACTCACCAACTTTCAAAGGATATGCGAGTAAAAAACTTTGTGTAGATTCAATAATCATGTGCCTGTAGCCCCCGAGACTTGAAGCTGTTGGCCCAACTGATTTAAGGGTCGTTATATCATCAGGTACTCACGGAGAAAAATAACATGTTGTCCAAGGAGTTTGAAGAATGACGGACCAAGCTAACTGTTGTCACCACCGAACTTGAAAATTTGAAGAAATCCAAGAAGGCATCGGATGGTCAGCAAAGCAGTGTCCAGAAAATACGATTCTGCGCCAACAATTATTTTTTAAATATGCACTATTTTGTTTACAGCTGCAGGATCGGCAGATCAGTTGGAGGAGATGCTGAAGGCTGCTCAGGCGAACAAACAACATGCCGAAGGGCAAGTAGGCGCTGGTCAACGTGTATTAACACAGACCATTAATGAGAAGAACAAGCTACAGGATGCAAACATCAAGCAAGTCGAAGAGCTAAAGGACGTGCGAGCCCAACTGTCGGATGCCTTGAAGGAGAACAGGAAGCTGAAAGGCGGCATATTCGGTATGTCCTTTAACTTAACTTTCATACAGTCTCCTCATGGTAAGATTTACGAGATTGTTCCTATAGGTTTGTTAACTGGGTGGCCCGAGGGAGAAGTGCCCGAATTTCAAGGCGACTTGCTGCAAGAGCTATCCGAATTGCACGAGCGAGCTCACAAAGCCATGGGGAACATGTCTAAGGCTTTATGGCCATCCGATTCTCCTCCAGAAATTATGGAGGAGCTCGTGAATTTATTCAAGGGAGCTAGACGCCGCTTTGAACTATGGAAGGCATTAGCATGCCGAGAAGGCGCACGAGAAGCCTGGGCCATGGTGAAAACGCGCTATACCGGACTTGATCCAAATCATATGGCCCGGGTCGGACCTCGGGGACCAGATGGACAAGAAATTCCTGTTAGCTTGGTGTATGACCAAGTAAAGAGAGCCGCCAAATTTTCACAACAGGACTGTAAACTAGACAACGTGATAGATGGTACAAATAAAGAGTAGGCATTTGATTCTATGTAACAATGTACTTTATCACCAAACTTAGCTCCGTCCGAACTGGAAAAGATTGTCATGGCTAACCTTCCGCTTCTACCTCTGAAACCCAAGGGTTGGAGTGTTTCCGAACACTATACCTGTGGGAAACACCAAGTATGTTCGAAAACCAGGCAACCCGGTCATAGTGCTTGAACAGAAAAACTATATTCGGGGAGTTATGTTATATTACTTTTTAACGTAAGAAACATCTTCCAGAGAGAATAGTTCCGTTAAGGGTTCCTCTCCCTGGGTGAGTATGCATTATTTATGCATGCCTAAGCCGTGACGCGAAAGAATCACATGAGTTTTTATATTTTGAGAGTTTATATTGCAACAAAGGCAGTTCGTTATTTGTCCGCCGACCAATTATTGCCTTAAGAACGCTAGCTTTCGGATTCACCCGTCTAAGGTACATGTCTGGATGACCCGGTTGTAACAATCGCAAAGGTGCTCCCTTTGTGCCCTAGCCGAACAAGCGGGAACGTAGGGCATAAGCACAGGAGCCAGGCAAGCCAGCTTGGCAAAAACTTAAGTCATAGAGGTGCATACAATGGCGAAGACAAGACGTATATGAGCAAACAACACATATATATGGTGAGCTTTATGCTCAAAATAATAGTAAGCCTCTATTGAGAGAAGCCCCCAGTTATGGTGGGGTGTGTACATTTAAGGATGTATACCCCTCAAGTGTGCGGCTTACCCGAACACACGCTAGAGATCGTATAAAAACGAAAGAAAAAAATAAAAAAAATTGAAAAGGAGAAAAAGGGAATGAACAAAGGTATGTGTCCAGACTTAGGCGTAGAATCTTCGGAGCCTAGCAGCATTCCATGGGTTCGGCTCTAAGCGATTATCCGATGCATTGCGAAGGCGATAGGCTCCTCCAGTGAGAACTTCATCTATAACAAAGGGAGCTGTCGGTGTCAAAACCGGCGGATCTCGGGTTGGGGGTCCCGAACTGTGCGTCTAAGGCGGATGGTAACAGGAGGCGGGGGACACGATGTTTACCCAGGTTCAGGCCCTCTTGAGGGAGGTAATACCCTACTTCCTGCTTGATTGATCTTGATAATATGAGTATTACAAGAGTTGATCTACCACGAGATCATAGAGGCTAAACCCTAAAAGCTAGCCTATGGTAAGATTGTTGTTGTCCTACGGACTAAACCCTCCAGTTTATATAGACACCGGAGGGGGCTAGGGTTACACAGAGTCAGTTACAAGGGAGGAGATCTACATATCCATACTGCCAAACTTGCCTTCCACGCCAAGGAGAGTCCCATTCGGACACGGGACGAAGTCTTCAATCTTGTATCTTCGTAGTCCAACAGTCCGGCCAAAGGATATAGTCCGGTTGTCCAAGGGCCCCCTAATCCAGGACTCCCTCAGTAGCCCCTGAACCAGGCTTCAATGACGATGAGTCCGGCGCGCAGATTGTCTTCGGCATTGCAAGGCGGGTTCTTCTCCAAGTCCTGAGTACCTGTCGAGTAGTGTCCGGCTTCCCATGAATGTTGCACTCCTTGGCTTCTGCACCTAATAATGGCTATCCTCCACGTGTCGAGCGAATGCGAGAAGTCGGGGCATTTTTGCACTTGCCATCCTAACCATGTGAGTAAATCGTCTATTTAAGGGACCGGGGATCCTCAGATCCAGATCATACCATCCTTCCTTAGCGAGTATCCATCAGAGCGCGCCCGAAAAAATCCACCCTATCATGGCCGGTCGTCGCAGCTCCTCCTCTCGCTCCCGTAGCCCTAAGCCAGGCAACTGGAAGAAGTGTTCCATTTCCCGCAGATAATTAGTAGAGTTACCGACCCAGGGATTTCTTCCTCCTGCGTACATGGTCCCCGTCCGAGTTGGACTAGCCACTTACAATGGCGGGGAACAAGCGGAGAGCTTTACCAACCCATCTATCGAGGAGCGGATATGCCTTATCCCGTACTTGTTAAGGGGACTTGGATTTCCAATCCATCCGTTCCTCCGCGGGCTCCTGGAGTTCAACGGCCTCCAGCTGCATAATTTTACTCATGCCTCCATATTACACATCGCAGGCTATGTCGCCCTTTGCGAGCTGTTTTTGGGCTGTGAAGCTCATTTCGAGCTATGGAAGAGGCTATTCTGCCTCATACCCGCATAGGTGAGAGGGTCGATATATCAAGTGGGCGGATCCGAGATATGGCGCATCGCGGGACCGGATACCTGTCCGTGCCGAAGAAGACATCCAAGACCGGCTTCGGAGTGGTTTTATATGGAGGGCGTCCCCTTCCGGACCTGTTGGATGGGCCTTCTGAGTTTAATGCGCCCCTTTGAAGAAACGCCGCAGCTGGGGCCCTCGGAGCCCCCAGGAGGAAGATAACAGAGAGGTTCTTTACCTGATGGGCCGGATACAAAAGCTAGCCAAATCAGGATTGACAATAATCGAGGTTATGTCAATATGTATAATGCGGGGGGTGCATCCACTTCAATATCGGGGGCAACCCATGTGGCACTTCAATGGAGAAGACGATGCCACCCGCTGCGGTGGTAAAGGTACGGACTCCGTCGATGCTCTAGCGAAAATACTACCCGATTTATATAAAGGAGAGGAAGAGGAGTTCATCCGTATCAAGCCACGGGATGGATTCTCCATGTACAACCCCCCTAACTGGGTGAGCTGCTACTTTTTACTCCAGACCTTCCCACATTCTTTGTCATAAATATTTACCTTGCTATTTCATAGCAGGAATTGTGAAAAGCTGTGAGGGAGGTCCACAACTCGCCTCCACCACCGGAGGACCCTGACCGGGCCCTCGACCCCTGTCACATCCCTGGTTCTGGTTTTCTCTGGGCTAGCTAGTCATGTGTGCATCATGTTTAAAATTCAATGAATCTGAAATGGGGACATGTGAAAGCCTCAGAAATCATTTCTGAAAATGACCAAGATAAAAATTGCTTCAAATAAGTCCAAAAATGTTCTGTGAATCTCTGGAAATATTGGCAAGGGATAAAATTCAAACCAATATTTTAGAATCTCGAAACAATTATTTTGGGCCTTTGAATTAATCAATAAATATTTGAATTGGATCTATATTTATTATATAATAAATATATGTTCAATAATTCTGAAAATTGTTGTATAGATTTGGATAAGTCCATTTAGTTCACACAATTATTTTTATGAACTTTGAAATTGATTTGGTCTTAGAACTAAATCACAACAGACTGCAAAAATAGAAAAGAGAAAACAAAATAGAGAAAAGCAGAGAGAGAGAGAGAGAAGAACTTACCTGGCAGCCCACTTACCTGGCCAGCTGGCGGCCCGGTAAGACAGCCCAGCCCACCAGGGGCAGAGGCGTCTTCCACCTCACGCCAGTCGGACACAGGGCGCATGCTCGCTGCACGCCGGCCACATGCCACGCCACCTCCTGCTTCCGCTGCTTCCCCGACGCGGCTGTGAACGCCACGCGCCATCCCCGTACCCCCTCACTCTCCCCCGTGCCTTCCTTCTCCTCTGCTCTCTCTCTCTCTCGCCCGGACCCGAACGCGTGAGAGAGCGCCGCCGTGCACCGTCGCGGCCACAGCCACTCCCTCGATCCCTCTCCGTCCCAGGCGTGTCCGCCTCGCTGTCTTCGTCCTCTCCACCGAGTCACGCGGCGCCAGAAGCTCTGCTGCGCCGCCATCGCCGCCGTTTCTCTCGCCGGCCACCGAAGATCGTCGTCGTCGATTCGCCGCCCCGAGCACCTCCCCGAGCCCACGGAGCTGCTCTTCCACCTCCCAATGAGCTCCTTCACCGTCTCCCCTTATCCCTGTGGCATGTAGCTCGCCGTAGCATCTCTCTCTGCCGTGCCCGTGCGCTTCACGCTGCTACCTCTTGAGCACTGCGTTGGTTTTTCCTTGAAGAGGAAAGGGTGATGCAGCAAAGTAGCGTAAGTATTTCCCTTAGTTTTTCTAGAACCAAGGTATCAATCCAGTAGGAGGCTACGCGCGAGTCCCTTGTACCTACACTAAACAAATAACTCCTCACAACCAACGCGATAAGGGGTTGTCAATCCCTTCACAGTCACATACGAGAGTGAGATCTGATAGATATGATAGGATAATATTTTTGGTATTTTTATGATAAAGATGCAAAGTAAAATAAAAGCAAAGGAAATAACTAAGTGTCAGAAGATTAATTGATGACTATAGACCTGGGGGGCATAGGTTTCACTAGTGGCTTCTCTCATGAGCATAAGTATTTTACGATGGGTGAACGAATTACTGTTCAGCAATTGACAGAATTGAGCATAGTTATGAGAATATCTAGGTATGATCATGTATATAGGCATCACGTCCGAGACAAGTAGACCGACTCCTGCCTGCATCTACTACTATTACTCCACTCATCGACCGCTATTCAGCATGCATCTAGAGTATTAAGTTCATGAAAACAGAGTAACGCCTTAAGCAAGATGACATGATGTAGAGGGATAAATTCATGCAATATGATAAAAACCCCATCTTGTTATCCTCGATGGCAACAATACAATACGTGCCTTGCTGCCCCTACTGTCATTGGGAAAGGACACCGCAAGATTGAACCCAAAGCTAAGCACTTCTCCCATTGCAAGAAAGATCAATCTAGTAGGCCAAACCAAACTGATAATTCGAAGAGACTTGCAAAGATAACCAATCATACATAAAAGAATTCAGAGAAGATTCAAATATTGTTCATAGATAATCTTGATCATAAACCCACAATTCATTGGTCTCAACAAACACACTGCAAAAAGAAGATTACATCGAATAGATCTCCACGAGAGAGGGGGAGAACATTGTATTGAGATCCAAAAAGAGAGAAGAAGCCATCTAGCTACTAACTATGGACCCGAAGGTCTGAGGTAAACTACTCACACTTCATCGGAGAGGCTATGGTGTTGTTGTAGAAGCCCTCCGTGATGGATGCCCCCTCCGGTGGAGCTCCGAAATAGGCCCCAAGATGGGATCTCGTGGGTACAGAAGGTTGCAGCGGTGGAATTAAGTTTTTGGCTCCATTTCTGATCGTTTGGGGGTACGTAGGTATATATATAGGAGGAAGGAGTACGTCGGTGGAGCAACAGGGGGCCCACGAGGGTGAAGGGCGCGCCCTATGGGGGTGGGCGCGCCCCCTACCTCGTGGCCGCCTCCTTTGTTTCTTGATGTAGGGTCCAAGTCTCCTGGATCATATTCTTCCTAAAAATCACGTTCCCGAAGGTTTCATTCCGTTTGGACTCCGTTTGATATTACTTTTCTGCGAAACTCTGAAATAGGCAAAAAAATAGCAATTCTGGGTTGGTCCTCCGGTTAATAGGTTAGTCCCAAAAATAATATAAAAGTGGATAATAAAGCCCACTAATGTCCAAAACAGTAGATAATATAGCATGGAGCAATCAAAAATTATAGATACATTGGAGACATATCAAGCATCCCCAAGCTTAATTCCTGCTCGTCCTCGAGTAGGCAAATGATAAAAATAGAATTTTTGACGCGGAGTGCTACTTGGCATAATTTTAATGTAATTCTTCTTAATTGTGGTATGAATATTCAGATCCGAAAGATTCAAGACAAAAGTTTAATATTGACATAAAAATAATAATACTTCAAGCATACTAACAAAGCAATCATGTCTTCTCAAAATAACATGGCCAAAGAAAGTTATCCCTACAAAATCATATAGTCTGGCTATGCTCTATCTTCACAACACAAAGTATTTAAACCATGCAGAACCCCGATGACAAGCCAAGCAATTGTTTCATACTTTTGACGTTCTCAAACTTTTTCAATCTTCACGCAATACATGAGCGTGAGCCATGGATATAGCATTATATGTGAAATAGAATGGTGGTTGTGGAGAAGACAAAAAATGGAGAAGATAGTCTCACATCAACTAGGCGTATCAACGGGCTATGGAGATGCCCATCAATAGATATCAATGTGAGTGAGTAGGGATTGCCATGCAACGGATGCACTAGATCTATAAGTATATGAAAGCTCAACATAAGAAACTAAGTGGGTGTGCATCCAACTCGCTTGCTCACGAAGACCTAGGGCATTTTGAGGAAGCCCATCTGTAACACCCCGGATGTAACTTTCCATATTTGTAACTCCAACTCTTCCCATTTTCGGCATTGTGATATGATATTCCCTCCATGGTTGGGTTTTTATCTTTTGTTTTGCATTTTGTCCATGTCATGCATCTCATATCATGTCATCATGTGCATCTCATTTGCATACGTGTTCGTCTCATGCATCCGAGCATTTTCCCCGTTGTCCGTTTTGCAATCCGGCACTCCTATGTCCCCCGGCGTCCCCTTTTACATTTTTCCGTGAGCGGGTACTAAACTTTCTCAGAATGGACCGAGGTTTGTCAAGTGGCCTTGGTACACCACCGGTAGACCACCTGTCAAGTTTCGTGCCATTTGGAGGTCGTCTGATACTCCAACGGTTAACCGGGTAACCGCAAAGGCCTCTTGTGTGTTGCAGCCCAACACCTCTTCAAAACAGCCCAATAACTCATCTAAGTCACTTCCATGTCCATCGTCGTTCGATCACGATCGTGTGGGCGAAAACTACACTCCATTTGGAGCTTCCTAGCTCCTTCTACCTATAAATATAGCCTCCCCTCCGAAATTTTCCGGATCCCGAAACCCTAGCCCCGCTCCCTCCACGCACCGGACACGTCCGGTCCGCGCCGGACGAAACCCCCGCCGCCCATGCCAACCCAGCAGCGCCACGTGGCGCGCCCACATCGCCAGCGTCGCCCGCCCGCCGAGCCACATGAGCCCGCCCGACCAGCGCGCCGCCGCCGCGCCTGCGCGCCGCGCCCGACCCGTCGCTTTGCCGCCTCCGCCGCCTCGTCCTCGACCCGCGCCGCCCGGCCGCCTCCACCGTCGCCCGCCGTCGCCCCGCCGTCGCCAGCGGCTGGCGCCCGCCCGCCCGGCCGACCCCTCCTCCTCCGGCACCAACTCCGGCGAACCCCGGCCTCGCCTCGGTTCGCGCGCCTCGGACGAACCCTAGATCCATCCGGTTGACCCCGAAATCCTCTAAGTCTTTATTCTGCAGATTATTTTGTTGCATGTTCATCGCATCATAACTCTGTACCCGTGGCTCCATTTTGGGCGTATAGCATACCGAATTGTTCGTCTCGACGAGTACATCATTTCATCTCATTGCATCATTTTCATTTGAGCTCATCTTGATGCCCGAAATGCTGTTAGAAGAGGGCTATGTGATGTTAGTTTCAGATTCTTATCAGAACATGCACTTTTGTCATTTTTGCCATGATTGATGTGTGCATCCTATGAACTTGAGTCCTACATGTGTTTTGTAATATGCCATGCCATATTTACAGGGGTGTATGCCATGTATTTTTGTGATCTTTGTGGTGACTAGCACAAGCATGCAAACTAGGCCTCATGATGTTGCTGATTTCAGCCCCTGTTCTGCTGTTATTTTTATGCTACAGAGAGATCCATGCATATTTTGAGATACTTCATTAAGGATATTTTGAACATATGGTTATGCTCTATCCATCCATGCCCTTGTTTGCAATTATGGAGTGCCATAGCTTGAGTCAATCGAGCTCTACTTTTGCTATAAAATGTTTCCTGGCAGATTGTTAACATGTTATTCAATTTTGCCAAGGTTTTTGTAGTTGATCCGTTTAAGCTATGATGTTGTTCTTGCCATGTATAGCTTCTATGCCATGTCTTCTTGATGGATGTATGCTTAGTTTATCTTGAAATGCTCTGTAGTGAGTGCATCGAGCTCGCGAAGATGCCTTCATAATTCTGTCAATGTCATGCCCTGTTTCTTTGAATCATTATGAAACTTGCTATATTGACATGGGTGCTATTACATTTTCTGATCCCTTTTGGCTCATGGTCAGTAAGGGACTTTCGTTCCATGCTTTGAGTAGATTCATGCCATGCCTTGTTTTACTATTATAAGTTCATGTAGCATGTTGTTTGCTTGCTCTGAACATTGCTTCTCGATGCTGATTACGCCATGTTCGATATTTTCACTAAGTCTGTGAAGTGATATATTTTGCACTTTTGCCATGCTTGTTTGGACCTGTTATGATGTGATTTAGCCGTAGCTCAGTGTTCATCTTTTGTCAAGCATCTTGAGTAGATCACTGTCATATGCTTTGTTGGTACGTTTGGGTGCAGTAGCTTAATTTCTTGTTGCTTGCTATGTGGCATCGTGCTGTTAATGGCAGATTTGTGCCATTCTTGTTTTGCTTGTCATTTGCAAACCGTGCATCCGATTCCGGTGATCTTTATATCGATTTCAACCGAAATCATCTCACCTTTCCAGCGGCATACTTGGTTTTCCAAGTTGATGCCTGGTTCATCATTTTCCTTCCGGAGCACGCATATGTATTGCATCTCACATCTCGCATATCATGCCATGTATTGCATCATGTTGTTTGTGCATCGCCGTGATTTATTGTGGTTCCATTGTTTGTGTTCTTGCTTTGGATAGATCCGGAGGCGAGTACGTGAGCGAGGAACCTGTTGAGAACGCTTACGAGGATCAAGCTTTCGACAACTCGAGAACCTTGCGCAAGATGACCATACCCTCGAAATCACTTCTATCTTTGCTTGCTAGATGCTCGCTCTTTGCTATGCCTATGCTACGATGCCTATCACTTGCTTATCATGCCTCCCATATTGCCATGTCAAGCCCTAACCATCCTTTCCTAGCAAACCGTTGTTTGGCTATGTTACCGCTTTGCTCGGCCCCTCTTATAGCGTTGCTAGTTGCGGTGAAGATGAAGTTTGTTCCTTGTTGGAACATGGATATTTTGGGATATCACAATATCTCTTATTTAATTAATGCATCTATATACTTGGTAAAGGCTGGAAGGCTCGGCCTTATGCCTGGTGTTTTGTTCCACTCTTGCCACCCTAGTTTCCGTCATACCGGTGTTATGTTCCTTGATTTTGCGTTCCTTACACGGTTGGGTGATTTATGGGACCCCCTTGACAGTTCTCTTTGCATAAGACTCCTCCAGCAAGGCCCAACATTGGTCTTACCATTTGCCACCTAAGCCTTTTCCGGTTTTCGCGAGCCCGAGGGTCATCTTTATTTACCCCGGGCGGTGCTCCTCAGTGTTGGTCCAAACTAGAGCACCGTCTTGGGACCGTCCCTTGACAACTTGGGTCACGTTGGTACCAGACGCTTCGCTTATCCGGTGTGCCACGAGAGCGAGATATGTGCAGCTCCTATCGGGATTTGTCGGCACGATCGGGTGGTCTTCTGGTCTTGTTTTACCATTGTCGAAATGTCTTGTAGTCCGAGATTCGAGATCGATCGGGTCTTCGGTAGAAGGAATATCCTTCGTTGACCGTGAGAGCTTATAATGGGCTAAGTTGGGACACCCTGCAGGTATTATCTTCAAAGCCGTGCGCGTGGTTATGAGGCGGATGGGAATTTGTTAATGTCGGTTGTAGAAAACCGAAGTTGACCTTAATTAAAACACATCAACAAGCGTGTGTAACGTGATGGTCTCTTCTCGTGAGTCCGGAAGTGAACACGATGTTGGAGTTATGTTTGGCGTAAGTACTTTCAGGATCACTTCTTGATCGCTACTAGCTTCACGACCGTGCCTTGCTTCTCTTCTCGCTCTCTTTTGCGAATGTAGCCACCATATATCATAGTCGCTTGCTGCAGCTCCACCTCACAACTCTGTCCTTCCTATAATCTTAAATAGTCTTGATCTCGCGGGTGTGAGATTCTTTGAGTCCCGTGACTCATAGATTCTACCAAAACAGTTGCAGTGCAAGCGATGCGGTCTGAGATAGCGCTAACCGAGCTCAAGTGGGAGTTCGACGAGGAATGTGGTCGTTACTATGTGTCTTTTCACGATGATCGATAGTGGAGCCAGTTGGGACGATCGGGGATCGTGTAGCATTTGGGGTAGTCTTCTTTTATTTTGGTTCCGTAGTCGGACCTTGAGTGTAATATGGATGATGGATGTTTATTTATGTATTGTGTGAAGTGGCGACTGTAAGCCAACTATGTATCTCTTTCCCTTATGTATTACATGGGTTGTGTGAAGATTACCTCACTTGCGACATTGCTTTCAATGCGATTATGCCTCTAAGTCGTGCTTCGACACGTGGGAGATATAGCCGCATCGAGGGCGTTACACCATCATTGGAATATACAAGCCAAGTTCTATAATGAAAAATTCCCACTAGTATATGAAAGTGACAAAATGAGAGACTCTCTATCATGAAGATCATGATGCTACTTTGAAGCACAAGTGTGGTAAAAGGATAGTAACATTATCCCTTCTCTCTTTTTCTCTCTTTTTTTATTTGGGCCTTTTCTCTTTTTTATGGCCTCTTTTCTCTTTTTTTTCGTCCGGAGTATCATCCCGACTTGTGGGGGTATCATAGTCTCCATCATCCTTTTCCTCACTTGGGACAATGCTCTAAAAATGAAGATCATCACACTTTTATTTTCTTACAACTCGATACTTAGAACAAAATATGACTCTATATGAATGCCTCCAGCGGTGTACGAGGATATGCAATGAATCAAGAGTGACATATATGAAAGAATTATGAATGGTGGCTTTGCCACAAATACGATGTGAACTACATGATCATGCTAAGCAATATGACAATGATGGAGCATGTCATAATAAACGGAACGGTGGAAAGTTTCATTGCAATATATCTCGGAATGGCTATGGAAATGCCATGATAGGTAGGTATGGTGGCTGTTTTGAGGAAGGTATATGGTGGGTGTATGATACCGTGAAAAGTCTTGCGGTATTAGAGAGGCTAGCAATGGTGGAAGGAAGAAAAGTCGTATAATCCATGGACTCAACATTAGTCATAAAGAAATCATATACTTATTGCAAAAATCTACAAGTTATCAAAGCAAAGTATTACGCGCATGCTCCTAGGGGGATAGATTGGTAAGGAAAGACCATCGCTTGTCCCCGACCACCACTCATAAGGAAGACAATCAATATATAAATCATGCTCCGACTTCATCACATAACGGTTCACCATACGTGCATGCTATGGGAATCACAAACTTTAACACAAGTATTTCTCAAATTCACAACTACTCAACTAGCATGACTCTAATATCACCATCTTTATATCTCAAAACAATTATCAAGCATCAAACTTCTCATAGTATTCAACACACTCATAAGAAAGTTTTTACTATTCTTGAATACCAAGCATATTAAGATTATTTAAGCAAATTACCATGCTATTTAAGACTCTCAAAATAATCTAAGTGAAGCATGAGAGGTCAATAGTTTCTATAAAACAAACACACCACCGTGCTCTAAAATATATAAGTGAAGTGCTAGAGCAAAACTATATAACTCAAAAGATATAAGCGAAGCACATAGAGTATTCTAACAAATTCCAAATCATGTATGGCTCTCTCAAAAGGTGTGTACAGCAAGGATGATTGTGGTAAACTAAAAGACAAAGACTCAAATCATACAAGACGCTCCAAGCAAAACACATATCATGTGGTGTAACATCCCAAATTTTCAATTTGGAATGTTATACATTAGGTCATCATGCATATCATATTTTCTCGCATTTTTCCGATCCTAGAAAATTTCACGCAACTCAAGGACCCTCGGAGAGAGTTGGAAGTTTCATTATTTTCATATTTGGGATTTCTCAAATTTTGAAAATAGGATCATTGGATTTATTTAAATTATCTTCATAAAGTTTTCCTATAAAAAAATTAAGAGAGGGAATAATATGACTTTCCCAACATTTAGGAAAAATGAAGGTTTTATAAATAAATCAAATTTGGCTTTTGGAAGATTTATTTTGCTTAGGCAAAAATGAGCATTTTAAAAAAATATGCATGTTTGCCGTTTTTTTAAAGTTCATTTTGTTCGACTCATTTTTAGGAGTCGGGGAAAATTTATTTTATTAAATTCGGAGTTCGTTTGGTATTTTTTTTAATCCGTTTAGTTTTGTTTTGATTTAAAAAAAAATCGCTGCCCCTCACAGGCCAAGGCCCGGCCAGCCCACCAGTGGCGCCCGACCCAGCGCCCGCCCGCCTCCCTCCTCTCTCCTCGCCTTGCGCTTGCCTTGAACCCCCCGCCAAGACGTCCTTGCCGCCCGAGTCCGCCTCCGACCGCCGCCTGCCCTTCCCCAAGCGCCGCCACTCCTCACACCTTCTTAAATACCGGCCGCCCACCTCTCTCTCATCCATGCCCCGCCAACCCAACCGACCACCGCCACCCGCCGTCGCCGGACGCCACCGCCGTCTCCGCCGACGCCACCTCGCCGCCACCTCGCCGACCCGCCGCCCCTCGCCGCCCCCGGGCCCCCGGAGCCCAGCCGGCGAAGACCACCGGAGGTAGCCGCCGCCCCGATCCGTTTTCCCGATCCGGTTTTTTTTTTTAAAAACCCGATCCGGTTTTTCTCGTGATGATCGGTTTTTTTTTCAAAAACCTAGATGGTTTATTTTTTTTCGGTTTTCTTAATTAACGAGCGTTCACCGAACCGTTCGTTTCAATGAATGTGTTCGTTGGATTAGTTACATTAACGAGCGTCCGTTATTTAATCCGTTTCGTCGTTTTCTTTAATCGGATTTAATCCGTTATTTCTCGATTTGATTTAGATCCGATTTTCAAATCTGTTTTATTTCTTGCTCGTTTATCGAATCAGGCGATTCAAGCGCTGGAGTTTAGATTCTGAAACCGCCGTTCGACTACCCTACTTACGAGTTTTACTCTTGTGAAATTTTGACCTAGTTTCAGATTGCTAAACCGAAGTCGTTCTCTCTCGAGTTTCGACTTTCGATGCTTTATTTGATTCGATTCTTTTTGCAACGGGGTTCTTAAGTTGAACTCTCTGGTTAGATCTTTTATTCGAGATTTCCCGTGCATTAGATGAGTACTTATTGTATGCTTGTTGTTTGTCTGCGTTAGATCACCGGAGGCGCCGCTTGTTACTTGAATCTCTAGGTCTCGCGGATCATCGACAAGGCAAGTAACACTTGATCATACCTTTTCTACTACCGGTTTTATTGCATTAGATCAAACCCTCAAACACTTGCATGTTTAGGATCTAATTAAGTTGTGGGTTTGGGAAGTAGATTTGAGGTAGTACCTATTACTGTTTTACTTATGAAACCTTGGGAGTTACTTCTCGTTTGCTTATTGTGCCATGCTATGCTAGTAGGCGTGGATTGGGTGAGTGAATATCCATGACGGATGTGAGATTGTTAATTAATGGTTTATCTAAGGTGACAACCTAAACACACATCTGGGTGGATTGAGGCACTGGTTTCTATCGAGGACTTACTGTATTTCTTTGGACCGCCACCAGGGCTCTAAGGGATCATAAGATTATTCAAGCTGGAAACTTCCGTGTGCAGCCACAAGCCAATTATGGGCTCTGGTGTAGTTGACTAAGTTGTGCGAACTCTTACGGGTAGGCTAGGCGATGTAGGGGATGTAGGTTGGTACGGTCTACCCACATGTAAGGTGCTAAGCGCTTACGAAGACTATGTCTCGGTCATCCGTTTCTCAAACACCATGTAGTCACGAGAACCAAGCGGAGGCGTCGAGTCTTGTGGGGAAAAGTCATAAACCTCTGCGAGTGTATAAACTAATCATGATTAGCCGTGTCCCCGGTTATGGACAATTTGAGTATCGGTAATTGAATATCATGTGAATCTCAACATGTTACTTCTAATAAAAGTTATTGGGATTTTGATGAGTACTTTTTAATTGGGATTGAGGATCTTGTCAACCATTCTCAATGTTTAACAACCACCATGATAGTTAAATAAAATTATTTCCTTTGGTGTAGGGAAAAATCAGCTTTATGCAAATGTAAGTAGAGCCTTACCACCACCAAATATGCATGTAGTATAGGCTTATTCCTTCATTGCTCTTATGTGTTACATTGCGGCATATTCCATGTCTTGACCGTTTGGCTGCAACTTTCACGTTCTGAGACTTTTAGAACGACGAGTAAGGTGTTAGGTCGTGGTTCTATACTCGATGATCCGATGGAGTTGATGGACTCGCTTATCTTCCAAGCCTTCATTGTTATTATTAGATGGCCTTAAGCCATATTATTGTATTAAGTTCCCTTGTGGACAACGATGTAATAAGTGTGTGATTGCTACTCTGCTATAAATCCTTGAAATCTTGTGTGGTGTCGGCATTCTTGATCCGAGGATGACACCGAGCACGAGACTTGATCCATTAAGTGCAGGTCGCTACATGTGGTGAATAAAATATAGCTCAAGTAAAGTTACCGATGAAAGTAGGCGAAGAGGGATGCCTTAGGGGCATCCCCAAGCTTTAACTTTATGGTGTCCTTAGATTATCTTGGGGGTGCCATGGGCATCCTGGCGTGAACTCTTGCCACTCCTTGTTCCATAATACATCAAAATCTTTCACCCAAAACTTGAAAACTTCACAACACAAAACTCAACAGAAATCTCGTGAGCTCAGTTAGCCAAAGAAAACAAAAGACCACTTCAAGGTCTTGTAATGAACTCATTCTTTATTTATATTGGTGTTAAACCTCGTATTCTAACTTCTCTATGGTTTATAAACTATTTTACTAGCCATAGATTCATCAAAATAAGCAAACAACACACGAAAAACAGAATCGGTCAAAAGCGAGCGATGCAGTAGTAATCGTAACTAACGCAAACTTACGGAACTCCAAAACATCGGCAAAAATAGGAAGACCTAGGCAATTTGTTTATTGATCAGCAGCAATTAGAATCAATATTTTATCACGTTCTGGTGATTTTTAACAATTGTTTTCGTGAACAGAAAGTTTCTAGAAATTATAGCAAGATCAAATAACTATCATCCAAGAAGATCTTATAGGTTTAACTTGGCACAAACACTAAATAAAAAATAAAAACACATCTAACCAGAGGCTAGAACAAATATTTATTCCTAAACAGAAGCAAAAAGCAAAAAACTAGAAATAAAATTGGGTTGCCTCCCAACAAGCGCTATCGTTTAACGCCCCTAGCTAGGCATAAAAGCAAGGATAGATCTAGGTATTGCCATACTAGTGGTATGGCAAGTCATGAATTTTTTTCTCATATTCTCTACGTTCAGCAGCAAGTTTTCTTTGAGGCAAGCAAAAATAATCAAATGGGCTAAATTTAATGGGACAAAAGTCCCCAAGATCAATCTCGGGAGGTAGGGGTTCCTCCCTAGGCCCTTTGTTTTGCACAACCAATTCATCATTAAGAGCATTCTTTTGGCAAAAAGTCACAAGCCTTTGTTCAAGAGGAAAACCTAATCCATTATTCTGAATAGCAAAATCATCATTAAGCTCGGAAATTCTATCAACTAGAACATCGGCGGGAACTTTTTTCCTAAGATTTTCGTTATAAGCAATATGATCCAAAGATTGTAAACGCATCATGTCTTCTTGATTAAAAAGGATAGCTTCAATGGGAGGATGACTAGCATCTACCCTATAATGTGCAAGATTTCTTTGGCCTCTTTTATTATGAATCTAAACTCATGAGCCAAAAAGATAGTGGTGGCACGTTTAACAGAAGAATGCTCAATATTAGAGAATTCTAGGAAAATTCTTTGTATGCAAGGATGCATGTGCATAAATTGCCTTTCAAGTTCAACTCTAAGCATGGCAATAGCGTCCGCAAGACTACTAGTTCTATGGAGAATAGAACCGCCCATAGAAGGCAAAACACCGGCACAAGTAAAGAAATCTTGAATAACTCCTTTTCCAATAATATTACCACTACCAATTCGAAATCTTTTTGTATGCAAGATAGGGGGTTCTTTAGCAGGAGCATCAGAATTTTCTATGATATTATTATTGTCCATATCGGCAATAATTTCCCCAATATCTGACATAACGACAGAGAGAGCGAGGGGCAAAAAGAAGAAGGCGAACGAAAAAGAAAGGGCGAATAAAACGGCAAGGGTGAAGTGTGGGATAGGAAAACGAGAGGCAAATGACAAATAATATAATGCGGGAGATAAGGGATTTGTGATGGGTATTTGGTATGTTGACTTTTACGTAGACTCCCCGGCAACGACGCCAGAAATCTTCTTGCTACCTCTTGAGCACTGTGTTGCTATTTCCTTGAAGAGGAAAGGGTGATGCAACAAAGTAGCGTAAGTATTTCCCTCAGTTTTTTGAGAACCAAGGTATCAATCTAGTAGGAGGCTACGCGCGAGTCCCTCGTACCTACACAAAACAAATAACTCCTCACAACCAACACGATAAGGGGTTGTCAATCCCTTCACGGTCACTTACGAGAGTGAGATCTGATAGATATGATAGGATAATATTTTTAGTATTTTTGTGATAAAGATGCAAAGTAAAATAAAAGCAAAGTAAAAAAGCAAAGGAAATAACTAAGTGTCAGAAGATTAATATGATAAAGATAGACTCGGGGACCATAGGTTTCACTAGAGGCTTCTTTTATGAGCATAAGTATTTTACGGTGGGTGAACGAATTACTGTTGAGCAATTGACAACATTGAGCATAGTTATGATAATATCTAGGTATGATCATGTATATAGGCATCACGTCCGAGACAAGTAGACCGACTCACCGCATCTAATACTATTACTCCACTCATCGATCGCTATCCGGCATGCATCTAGAGTATTAAGTTCATGAAAGCAGTAGCATTAAGCAAGATGACATGATGTAGAGGATAAATTCATGCAATATGATAAAAACCCATCTTGTTATCACTACTAGGAAAAAGGCTACTAGCGGTGCAGATAAAATAGCTACTAACAGCAGCAGTACTCGCTACTAGTATCGGCGCTTCTGACTAACGAGTTAGTAGTAGCGCGGTGAAACCCACGCTACTACTAACACTTTAGTAGTAGCGGGTGCAACCACGCTACTAGTAATGAAACATAGTAGCGCCTCGGTTTTTTCACGCTACTACTAAAAAGTTAGTAGTAGCACGGATCTGAACCACGCTACTACTAAAAAGTTAGTAGTAGCACGGATCTGAACCACGCTACTACTAACGAAGTAGTAGTAGCGCATCAATGTTTTCCCACGCTACTACTAACTAATTAGGAATTAAAAAATAAAATCCACCAATTCCATTCTATGCATACAATTCCAACTAAAACAAACACATATTTGCAATAAACCGGCAACATTACACATCATTACTAATCCAAGATTTATAATAAACCGGTGACATTAGAGCACATCTTATAAGAGCATACATATTGTCATGGCTTTTCATGCCTTCAATTAAAACACCTACACTTCTTGCCAAGTCACTTACTCCCGACTAGTGCAAGCGATTACAAGCAAACCAAAATGCATAAAACACCAAGCAGTGGCATCCTATCTCTCCAAATGATTCGCTCCCTCGCATCCTTGCAAGCATATTCACGATAAGCAAAACCGCGGAAAAAAATCAACTTACCATGTACTCCCTCATCGACTATCCGAGTAGATTTTATCCATTGCCACAGCCATGTTCAAGAAGCACTAAATTAAGAATATTTCTACTCTAAATATAGGAGGCATCGGACGAAAACAAAAGATGAGCAATATCACATGAGCGAGAATAAAAGGAGTTTGGACCATAGCATGGTTAACAATAAAATATAGTGCTCTAACAAAAGCAAGAGTGCAACACGTTACCCTGTTCCCCTTTCAAATATCAACACACTAAAAAAGGCAATAAACACAAACATATAATTTTGGACTACAACAAAAATCAGTTGCAGAAAGTCAAGAAGATTATATTGTTAAAGTATTCCATTTTCAGATGTTAGAACAGGATATTGCAAAAGCAAAATATATGAAGGTCAGATACTAAAGCAGCTACAATGCCCAAATTGGCCTTTTACAGCAGGTGAGAAGCACACACTAAAACATTAACAGCCAAGCACATCATATCTTTTGAAACTACCTAAATGGCACGGCAACAACACTTCCTTTTAAATAGTTTGAGAAGACATGCATTTAATGGCAGCCACAACAGTATGCATCTAGATGCCCCTTCAACATAACATAATTCTAGATATAGTGCATGCACAAGAAGAGTACGCACCAGTACGACCACTCCAAACGAGCTGCTGATGATGAAAAGGAGACCACCAAAGGCTTTAAGAAACATGGTAAAGGCAATGACAGACTTGATCTGTAAACAAACAGAACAAAAGCCATAAAAAACAGGAACTAGGTGAATGGTTGTCCTCCATCGGTTCCAAACTCACTGAACCTGCATGTACATTGGAAGAACCAAGCAGAAAATCGGCAATTAGAGAGCGATACTTGACCTGTACAGCAGCTCAGAAGCATAACATGGCTAGCATAAGAACCAACACAACACTTTCTGTACTACTACCAGATAAAAGCTGAAATTCAAACATTAACATGGCCCTTGATATGGAAACAGTTCTGCAGGTATATACCAATACATGAGCATAGCATCGAGCATGGTCTGCTGGTAATGGATGGATGGTTTACGATGATGGTGCCGCATCGAGCATAGCATCGATCGACGGAGCAAGCAGTTAACCACTAGGCCCCAAGTGTCCTAAAGGAAAGGATCCTACTCGTCTCCCAGCTGCCAAGTTCCATGGGGATTTAGTTCAGACTTCATACCAGCCGTCTGTCTACAGCCTGTGGTCGAAATTAAAATCAATTAGTGATGCAGGCTTTAAAAACGATGCAGGCTTTAAAAACGCCCACTTGCAGCCATTTGAAACAGCGTGCACTGGCATTACAAAACGCCGACTTGCAGGCACGTCTGGTGCATCACGTGAGTAGTGACCCAATACAAGGGTGGGAAAAGTGATTCGTTTTTCATTTTTGTCAGTCATGACATGGGGTTCACGGCCTTGACATTTACAAGCGTGTTACCAATGCCTTGCCATCAGCATCAGCACCCAGTTGGTGGCACTTATTCACAAATTGTGCAGTGAATCCATTGCATCATTTGTTGAGTAACATCAACATTCCATCCACTTGGATTCAACATATTTGCAATTGAATCTAACACCCCAATTCTCTTCTCTTCCACTCTAAAATGTACTGAGATACATTTTAGACAGATGTTCACAAGAAGAATATTTAACCTCGCCATCGGCGACAGCCGTCTGAGACGGCGTGCAGTGCCATTACAAAACGTCCAGTTGCAGGCAGGAAGGCGGAAGGATAATCTTGTTTCAGATACTACGTTTGATGCATCGTGCAAGCAGTCACAAGGTTTTCACCTAGGACGAGGAAGGAAGTGTTCAATTTTTCAGTTTCGTCAGTCATGGCATTTGCTTTTTGCGTTCAACCATGCCATCCCGGTGCTGCCTGTAAATGTATTGAACCATTTGCGAGTTTTGTTTTGAGCTACGTACCAATTATACATTCATACAGACTAGCACATCTCCAAAAAACAGAGAGCAAACAAGTTCTAACAGAGGATGCAGAAACAGATTTGAAGAGAGCGGGCAACAAGTGAAGGGGAAGGGGAAGGAGTGGGTACCTACATATTCCAACAGAGGTCGGGATGGGGTCTTGGAGGCCGACGTCGCCGTCGTTGTTGCCCGCCGCTGCGCTGAGCCTGCTGACGCCGGAGGTCGCCGTCGCCATAGACGGAAGGAGGGACGGACGGCAAGCAGCGGTGGTGGTGAGGTGGGAGACTTGCTGCGCCACTACTGGCCGGTCTTGGAGGAAGGTGGCACCATGTAGTTGCCCGTCGAGGCCGTCGCGGCGAGCACCGCCCTACCCCTCCTCCGCCGCTCCGGCGCCACGGCCACGCGCACGCGGCTACGGCGGGAGCCGCGGGGGAGCGGCGAGGAGGCGAGGGTCCGCACGAGGGAGGCGGCGGCGGTGGCTTCCATGGGGATTAGAGCGGAAGAAGGTGGGAGCTTGGGGGAGATCGTGGGTGGGTGGTGGCGGCGGCGAGGAGATCGTGGGGAGAGGAGCAGGTGAGTTTGTGAGGGAGTTTTTTTAGGGATGAGAGAGAGAGTGCTGGGGTGGGAGTGGATCGGGCCAGGGTGGATGGCGCAGACGCTTAGTAATAGCGCGGGGACTTACCTGCGCTATAGCTACTTACTTAATAGTAGTGTATGTTTTATATCCCTTGCTACTACTATGGCTTGTCCCGAGGAAATGGTGGAGACCACTTAGTAGCAGTGCGGGTTTATACCCCTCGCTACTACTATCAACTTAGTTGTAGCGCGGGTTTTATACCCCTCGCTACTACTAATTAGCAGTAGTGCCTTTTTTTAGACAGCACTATTGATAAACTTCTGTGTATAAGGTTTTCCCTAGTAGTGTATCCTCGATGGCAATAATACAATACGTGCCTTGCTGCCCCTACTGTCACTAG
The DNA here is from genome assembly GCA_021605205.1 of Aegilops longissima. Taxonomy (NCBI): domain Eukaryota; kingdom Viridiplantae; phylum Streptophyta; class Magnoliopsida; order Poales; family Poaceae; genus Aegilops; species Aegilops longissima. Next base: position 154,845,756 of record CM038680.1, read on the forward strand.
GAAAGGACACCACAAGATTGAACCCAAAGCTAAGCACTTCTCCCATTGCAAGAAAGATCAATCTAGTAGGCCAAACCAAAGCGATAATTGAAGAGACTTGCAAAGATAACCAATCATACATAAAAGAATTGAGAGAAGATTCAAAAATTGTTCATAGATAATCTTGATCATAAACCCACAATTCATCGGTCTCAACAAACACACCGCAAAAAGAAGACTACATCGAATAGATCTCCACGAGAGAGGGGAGACCATTGTATTGAGATCCAAAAGAGAGAAGAAGTCATCTAGCTAATAACTATGGACTAGAAGGTGCGAGGTAAACTACTCACACTTCATCTGGAGAGGCTATGGTGTTGATGTAGAAGCCCTCTGTGATGGATGCCCCCCTCGTGAACTAAGACAGGCTCCAAGATGGGATCTCGTGGAGTGCAGAAAGTTCTGGCGGTGGAATTAGGTTTTGGCTCCGTCTCGATCGTTTGAAGTGCGAGGTATATATAGGAGGGCGGAGTGCGTCGGTGGAGCAACAGGGGCCCACGAGGATGGAGGCGCGCGGGGGGTGGGCACGCCCCCCTACCTCGTGGCCTCCTCCTTTGTTTCTTGACGTAGGGTCCAAGTCTCCTGGATCATATTCTTCCTCAAAATCACGTTCCCGAAGGTTTCATTCCGTTTGGACTCCGCTTGATATTCCTTTTCTGTTGAACTCTGAAATAGGCAAAAAAACGGCAATTCTGGGCAGGGCCTTCGGTTAATAGGTTAGTCCCAAAAATAATATAAAAGTGGATAATAAAGCCCACTAATGTCCAAAACAGTAGATAATATAGCATGGAGCAATCAAAAATTATAGATACGTTGGAGACGTATCACACGTCGCCGGCGAAGTCGTCACCGTGGCTATGGCACGCTCTGCTTGCCCCTGAGCACGTCATCGCGCTCGTGCTGTTCCTAGGAGCCGAACTAGCCCACCCGTTCGTCCCACCGTGCACCACAACGCCGATTCAAGCACTCCCGAACTCCGGCCGCCGCCCAACTCGCCGTCCCCGCCGTTGTACGCCACCCCAGCGCCGCCCGAGGCCACCAGCGGACGCGCCTAGTTGCGACACTTCCAATGCACCCGGCCGCGCGACCTCTCGTTGCCGGAGTTGGCCGGACGAGCAACCTCGTCGTGCTCTGTTTAGGCCGGTGGTTAAACGCCGGCGATGATAATGTGGCGCCATCATTAGCAGCTAACACCACTAATTAACCTCACTCCCTAGACACTAATAGTGGGTCCTGCTGCCTAATTAAGCCGCTAGTTAGATTTAAGTTAGATTAATTAACAAAACCAGCGGACCCACGCGTCGGTGACTTCTTGGCGTGGTCGTTGACCGACCCACCATGCGTGACTCTACGTAACCTTTGGGTCAGCGACTAGTGGACCCTACGTCGAGTTTGACTGGACCAAGCCGTTGACCTGCTGACATCACTGTGAGGCCATGCTCACGCAATAATCCCTTTCTGGAATTTAAATAAATCTTAAATGATTTATTTATTTTAGAAAATATCCAAAACTTCTAAAATTCATAGAAATTCAACCGTAACTTCAAATGAAATAATTTATATATGAAGAACTATCAGAAAAATCCAATCTATCCATCTGTACCATTTTCATGCATGTTAGAAAAACTTATGGCTGCTGTCTAGGACAATTCAATTAAATGGCATTTAAGAAAGCACATATGGAGTTTGAATTTGAACCTAGTGTTCAAACCAACTCCATTTAACTTGTTGCTAGTTGCATTAGCCCAATCAACAACTTATTGCCATGTCACATTCATGCATCATATTGTGGCATTGCATTGATTGTATTTTCTTCTCTGTTGCCGGTATTTGTCCCCTCTCGGTAGACGATGTTCCAAAGATGTGATCGATGACACCGATGAAGAGCCATACTATCTTCGGAAGTGTCAGGCAAGCAAAACCCCCTTGTTCATTCCGATATAATCCCACTCTCTCGCTCCTGCTCTCTTTTACTGCATTAGGACAACAACGATTCAACTGTTACATGATGCGGTAGCTGAACCCCTTTCCTCTGCATGACCTGTCATTGCCACAGTAACTAGATGAAACACGCTAGCATGAGTAGGAGTTGTTTGAGCCCTGATGTGCCTACTCATTCATGCTTGTTTGTCATGCACTGCCATTGCTTAGAGTTGAGTCAGTCGATTCATCGGGATGAATTGGAATGTGGTGAACATGTCCTCTTGTTGAGAGCTAAGTGTGTGAACATGATTTGGTAAAGGTAGCGGTGAGAGGCCATGTAGGAGTACATGGTGGGTTGTCTCATTGCAGCCGTGCTCGGGAACTGAGTTACGTGTTTGTGATCCATGAACAGCTACTACCACACATTGGAATGCTTAAGTGCCCTCTCGACTTATTAATCAACCTGATCTCGTCCGGGAGTTGCAACTAGTTTCGGTGTTTGTAGGTAGTGTTAGTAGTCTACCAAGTGGCACCGATGCAGGTGGGCTTGGGACAGGACTAGGCACCATGTACGGTGTACCAAGCGTAGAACCGGCCGTCGAGGTGGGCTTGGGAACCTGCACACATCGTTTGGGGCCGTGGCGATACCCCGCCGGATCTCCTTGCGGATGGAACCGAATAGGCGATAAACCTGGACTAGAGACTTGTGTGGTTAGTCGGTCATGGGCGACTCCTCGCCGGGCTTCCGCTTGAAGGTTGCCGAGATACACGATGTGTACATGGTGGTAAGTGGTGAGGCGTGTGTGAAGAAGTACACCCTGCGGGGTTAACATCATCTATTGAATAGCCGTGTCATGGTAAAGGACTTACAGGTTGCCGTGCAGTTCATAGATAACTTGGAGTGGATACTCCAAAATGCGCAAGATAAGCGTGAGTGCTATGGATGGCGTTCTCGTAGGTAGACGGGAGCGGATCCATAGTGGTGTATTGATATGGTGAATATGTGGACTCGTGTGCGCCACCTCAAAAGAGTTACTTGCAGTCGTAGTTCAGGATAGCCACCGAGTCAAAGCTGGCTTGCTGCAGTTAAACTCCACCACCCCCTTTTGCTGATACTGATGCATATGTAGATAGTTACGATGTAAGTCTTCTTTGGGTACATTTGTACTCACGTTTGCTTAATTTATGTTTTTGCAGAGAGACTTCAGTCTCGCTAGTAGTTCCGCGTGGACTTCAACGTTTAGCTTGTTAACTCAGCTACGATCTTGTACCCTTGGGTGGGTCTTGTAGATAGTCAGGCTTCTCAGCCTTTTTCATTTGTAGTTGTCTGTACTCAGACATGTTTATGCCTCCGCTTGTTGCTTGTATGCTCTGTATGTTGGGTCATGAGACCCATGTTTGTAATACTTGGCTCCTCGGAGCCTAATGAATAATACTTGAGTCGTAGAGTTTTGTTGTGATGCCATGTTGTATTTACACATATCGAGCATATTGTGTGTATGATTGAAATGCTTGGTATGTGTGGGATCCGACAACCTAGTTGTTTATCCTTGGTAGCCTCTCTTATGGGAAATGTAGTCTTGTGCTTCCATGAGCCATAGTAGTCCGCTTCTGACCGGTTCACGGAGTCCCTTGACCCGGCACTCTTGCTCGGAACACTTTGACTAGCCGGCATGTGATTCACTTTGTTCTGTGTGCGTCCCCTCGAAATGTCCGCGTGACATCCAGTCTGCCTAGCCTACTATAGCCGGTTCACGGAGTCCTGTTATCCAGTGCTACAACCCGGGTTACGCAGCTGGCGATCGACATGCTCGATGTTGATTCATGTATGCATGTCCCGTAAGTTAGTGCCGCCGGGTTCACGACTAGTCATGTCGGCCTGGGTTCTCTGTCATATGGATGCTAGCGACACTATCACATACGTGAGCCAAAAGCATAAGCGGTCTGGGCCATGGTAAGGCGACACTTGTGGGAATACCGTGCGTGAGGCCGCAAAGTGATATGAGGTGTTACCGGCTAGATCGATGTGACTTGGAATCGGGGTCCTGACAGCTTTGGTATCGAGCTTTGTTGCTGTGGGATTACTAAGCCAAACTGGTCGAAGTTGAGTCTAGAAATGCTTTAGTTATATAAGGGAATTGATTGTGTAAGGGAACGTAAGTCTCTTTTTACTCCTTATACCTTTTTCCCTTCTGATTTGTGTCAACCTCTTCTTTTCTACGGGGATTAAGAACTAGACCTTCTCCTCTATCTATTAGGATGACGAGTTACTATGATAGAGACTTATAGAATTGTTGGTTCCAGGCCTCAATTCAGTTTCTACTACTTTCAGTATGTTGTCAGCTGAACCAGAAACTTGATATGATGATGCCAAGTGGTTATGACACCATTTTTGCAGAATGTCCCAAATCTTTTGAGCATTTACAGCCGTTATGCTGTCCGAGTCATCCCAGGTCTCTAAATAGTCTGATGCATTTGCAAATCCTTTCTTTCCGTTCCCGATGTCTTTTTTGGTCAGAATAAGCACACTAACCGGTGCGTTGAGGTACTCTATTGCCTCGGTATATATGTTGGAGCTATTATTATGACCCTAGGTGTTTTAGAGAGTCACCTAGTAATCTAGCCATGTTTTGTGTTCCCGGTGTGATGATTCTGGCCACCATTCTCGAAGGCATCTCGTGATGCCATTTAGTAGTAGGTATTCTACTCTTGGGTTCTTTACCCAAGATTCACTCTACTTACCTCGTGTTGATAGTGTTGCTTGTAACTTTAGGATATTAGTAACCTTTGCGATAGTCCTCGAGGTCCGTGGTATTTCCTTCTTCCAAATACCATGAACTGCTTAGGGCAGAAGTTCTTTTGAACCAAAAGATCACAACCAGGGTGCTCTTGAGGAGTACTCCATTCATATTGTGACTCTGCCAGTTCTATCATTCTGCATGGGTTATCCGGAAGAAATATGTTGAACTCATTTGACATACTAATCCATGCATACACAACTCAGAAAGTTATATGTTCCTTGAGTTGTTCTCTTTAATTGTATTCTGACCCCCGACTATCATTTGATAGTCAAGAGTATGTGTGCATTCGCTATCGATGCCTATTATTCTTGTGGTCTGTCAAGCCATTATATTCCGTAATTACTAGGAGAAAAAAACTCCAGTACCTCATCCATATCCAGGATTGGGTCAAAGCAGTTGTAATCCGCAAATCAAATGCCAATCCAGCTTTTGATTCTGTTCTACCTTGGAGTATTACCATCTTTATATCAAGAATGTCATTGAAATTGCACACCATCCTATGAACTCTTGATACAGTGATACTTCTAGCCATCATTATTCATTCCTCGGTCCCCGTGTTATTGTAACTGGAACACCGACAAGTGAATCATGATGCATGAAATCTATACTCCTAGCAACTCCGTTGCTTGGTAGTTAAATGGACAATAACCTCATTCTTAGCGTGTTGATTTTTGAATCATCACCCTAAGGTTGATCGTGCTACCTAGTCCATTTTCCCTGGTGCACTCCTCGATCAATGAGATAGGATTGTGTCAATCCATCACTCTCTTGATCACATCGTCTTGCCCGGAAAAGCAAGATTGATCTCGAGCTTAGTAACATATCGGTGGTTCGTGATTTTCCGAATATCTTCTCGGAAGTGTTACCAGGTTATCCCGTGACTGTTATGTTGAGCTCGTGATCAAGTTGGTTTTCTTATAAACCACCCCTTCTCCAAGAATCTGTGTTGGATACCCCTGAGCTAGTTGGTTAAGCTGAACAGCAACTTGGAGAGTTGGAAGATAAAAGCTTGCCTAACTTCGTTCATTTCCAAAGGGATATCTTGTGTTTGTGTGTTTCTTGTAGAAATATGTTTTCTTCATCGATTGGTCCTCGTGATCAGTTGTTGAATCTATTTTCTTGCCCAAACCTTGATTTGAGTGTGGGCCATCATCAAATCAAGTTAGAACCAATGATATTCGTAACGTTGTCTTACTCGTGGTTGATTCCTCAAGCATACACCATTACATATTTTGGTCCGACCAATACTATTGTCGACGATGCAGGAGCGGGGTACCCGAGTTGCTGCCTGTGACTTCTTGGCGTGGCTCAAGGGGTGGCCCAGCATGACCCATCTTTACCAGCACTAGCTCAAGACCCTCGCGAGGGGCCAAGCCTCGCGGGGCGGACGACAGAAGCTTCCTCATGCACGACCTCGTCGGTGGCTTGCGAGGCGGAGAGATCAAGCGGGGTACCTCACGAGGTGCCCATGGCATAACCATGACGACCAAAGGCGCCGGTGGCGCGCCGACCGCCTGATGTCCTCATTTCCTCTTTGGTGCAAAGGGGCAAGCTTGAGCGAGAGCATCAAGCAAAGGCACCCGTTTGATTGCAACAAGACCAAGACCGTTACAGCGGCGGGAAGGAAGTCACCGTGGAGCCCAAGCGGCGTCACCACGAGCCTTTGACGGCGAGGACCAACTTTAGTCGGGATAAGTGTACTAGATGTTCCCCTTCAAAATGGCCAATTGTTGGCGCCCTTCCCGCTCGATATTTGGGAAGAGGCCCAGGGCCTCTGCCTATAAATAGGACTAGCCACCCTCAGGGTAGGGACATCTTGGAGCTTGATCCGGCATCAAGAGACCAATCGCAGAGAGAGAGAGAAGCGACTGAACTCCCCCTAGCAGTTCATCGCACGAGCTAAGAACAGACCCTCGCGAGGCTGTTCTTCCTTGTATTGTTCTTCACCAGCCCAAGAGGCAATCCACCACACCACAAACTAGAGTAGGGTATTACACCACAATGGTGGCCCGAACTAGTATAAACCCTGTGTCTCTTGTGTTGTTCCTTTCATAGTTTATATCCTACCGTGGCGGTGCAGGTAGGAAGGAGGAGATCTCGCGTGCACCCAGGAGTTCGAACCTAGAGAGTGCGGAACCGAAATCCGACATTTAGCGCGCCCGGTAAAGTGCCCGGAACTTTCCTTTCCGCCGACCCGCTCTCCGTGACATCGTGACTCGCCCTATGATGGCGGCACGCCGCCCTCCGGCCGCCGGTGCGGTAGCGAGGCGAGGCTCGAGCCTTGACCCCACCTTGCGGCAGGTGCGGTGGCGGACAAGTTCAAGCCGGAAGCGCCCCGCGCTAGCGTCATGGCCCGATCCACTGGCCTTCCTGCTGGCGTCTGAGAGGGCGTCCTCGAAGTAAGGCGGCGATAGGGTCATGGCTAAGCGGCTTCCATGGCCCTCACGGTGCACCACGTGTGGCTGCTCCACCGCGGCGGCTTCAGTAGCCTCTTGGGAGGAGCTGCGGCCTTTTCCTCGCCCGAACAAGCTGCGCTTGGCGCCCCAGTCATCGCAGCTCTCTGGGCGGCTCATGGCACCACCTTGAGACCGCCACATCAAGGCGTTTGCTGCGCCCGGTGGTGCTGCCTCTGCCTGACATGGGGCTCCTCCGGTCGGTCGGCGCCAGGGCGATCGTCCTTCAACTCGGAGGATCACCCTCCAACTCAACCTGCCGGGCGCGCTCGATCTGTGCACCCCACCATCTGCCGGTGGCGTCACGAGACCCTCAGCAGCGGTGGCGCGGGCCTCAACGTGCTCTCGGTTGAAGCCTTGACCTCCTCCACAAACCGCCCAGGCGGCTTCGGCCAGCCGGCCCTTCTTGGGCGTCGGGGAGGTTCATCCCGCTCCCTAGGGCAAATCCGTCTCCGGTAACCTTGGCACCTCGACAACTTCCGCGGAGCTGATCGACCGACGCCGCTCCCATCGGCCTCCCATACAGCGCCATCCTCGGCTATCCGGCACTAGCCCGATTCATGGCGCGACTCACCCGTGTACAACCTCATGAAGATGCCGAAACAGCGGCGTCCTCACCGTGTCCGGAGACACGGGGATGCGTTGCAAGTACTCAACTTCGTCTTCAAGGCGGCGGCGTCGGTGCAGCCCGCCGACTCGAGCGCCTCTGAGCCCAAAGGGCTGCGCCGACCAAGAAGAAGCATTTGTTCACCCAAGACAAAAGCGAAACCAAGCGAATCTTGGTCGGCGAGGGCGGATCCACTAAAGCCACCTTCACCATAGGCGCCAACCTCGAGCACGAGCGGGATGAGGCCTGGTCAAGTTCTGTAGCGCAAACAAGAAGGTATTCGCATGGGAGCCTAATCGGTGGCGGGGATCCCTAGGCGTTATCGAGCACCACCTCAGCGTGTGCCCCAACGTCGCCCGTGAAGCGAAGGCAAAGCGGCGATCCTTTGAAAAGCATGCTTTCATCGTCCAAGAGACCCGCAAGCTAGAAGCTGCGGGGTTCATTCGTGGTCGATACCAGTTGGTTGGCTAACCCGGTTGTCGTGCCAAAGAAAGGGGAAGGAACACATGTGTCGACTTCACCAACCTCAACAAAGCCTGCCGCGAGATCCATTCCCGCTCCCCGTGTCGATCGGATCGTCGATTCCACCGCCAAGTGCGACCTGTTATGCTTCTGGATGCCTTCTCGACTATCATCGAGATCAAGATGGCGGTAGAAAGGCGTGGAAAAACGGCCTTCTTGACCCGTGTGGAGTGTCTTTGCTACACATGCATGCCGTTCGGACTGTGCAGCGTGGGAGGCGACCTTTCGGTGGTGATGCACATCACCTTGGGCCCGCAGCTCGGGAAGAATGTTGAGGCTTACGTTGATGACATTGTGGTGAAGTCTCGTGAGGCCAAGACCACGATACAAGACACTGGAGAAACCTTGAGCCTCAACGTAGTGAACCTGCAGCTCAACCCGGAGAAGTGTGTGTTTGGGGTCCCCTCGGGCAAGCTCTTGGGCTTCCTCGTGTCCCACCGAGGCATTGAAGCTAACCCAGAAAAGGTCAAGGCGGTCGAGGACATGAGCCCGCCAAAGACCCTCGAGAAATCAGAGCTCCTTTGGCGCGTGACCACGCTAGGGCCTTCATCTCCAAGTTGGAGGAAGCGGCTGCCTTTCTTCGGTGATGAAGAAAAAGGGCCCTTTGAATGGGTGAAGAGGTGACAAGGCGTTCCAAGATCTCAAGAGGTACCTAACCAGCCCTCCGTAATGGTGGCCCCACGCCCTCAAGAACCCCTGGTGCTCTACCTTGCAGACCCTCCCTACTCCTTGGTGCCAGCCTGGTGGCAGTTAGGGGAGGCGTCGGACCAAAGCCGCCACTGACTGCCGGGTCAAGGCAAAGCAGGATCAAGGAAGACTCACGAGACCACTACCACAACCGAGAAGGATCGGCCGTCGCTGAGAAACACACTCGGAGACGGAAGAGACCCCTCCCTTGGCGACCGGCCGGCTGGAGGCCCCTTGTCTCGGGGCGCCCACGGTCTCGGGCGCCATCGACACCCGCCTCCCAACCTTGTTGAACACCGTGTGTGCCCGTCGGCCACGATGTCGTGGGGCGAGGGCGCGGTACCCCATGCCTCGAAATTCCTCCTCGCTATTGGTGGCCTTGCGCAAGCTACGGCATTATTTTGAGGCCACCCCATCAAGGTTGTCTCGGCGTACCCCTTGGAAAGGGTGCTCGAGAGCCCTCACTCAATTTGGAAGAGTCATTGAGTGGAACATTAAAGCGCAAGCGTTTCAGCTCGAATTCAGCACAACCAGAGTCATCAAGGGGGCGCATTGGCAGTTCATGGCGAGAATGGGCCAGGCGCGGGCCTCAAGGCTGATGAGGATCGATCCCTCTCCCAGGAAGCGAGGCCTTTGGGCCGGTTGGGTCATGTACTTGACGGGGCATTCTCCGAGAGCGGCATGGGGGCTGGGCGGTGCTTATATCTCCTACTCAAGATAAGCTCTACTCGCCGTGCAGCTTTGTTTCGGCCACGGAGAAAAGGTCTCCAACAACATAGCAGAATATGAAGGCACGATAGCAGGCACGAAGGCCTTGATTGCCCTAGGGTGAGCGCCTTACCATCAAGGGTGATTCACATCTCTCGTCAACTTCTCCAACAAGGTATCTGAGCGAGGATGAGCACATGGAAGCCTACCTCGCGAGAGGTCGCGAGATGGAGAAGCGATTACAGGGGCTAGAGTTGCGGCATGTGCCCGTGGCACCGATCAGCGGGACAGCGACATCGCCATGGCGGGCATCGGCGGCTACCTCGGGGAGCTGGCGTCTTCGAGGCGGCTCTTCAAGCCCTCGGCCACGCCATCGCTGTCAAGCGCGATGCAGCCTCGGGAGGAGCTCCCCTAGCCGCCCGTACTTGAGAGCCCGTGCGTGGCCCGGCCTCGAGGCGCTTTGCTCTTGTGGCTGGAGCCTCGGGAGGAGTTTGGATCCACGAGCTCGGGCTACGATGCAAGGGACCTTGCGGAGAAGGAGGAGGAAGCGGGGCGTGTGGCGCGGCAAGCCACAACATACTTGCATTAGGGATGGAGAGCTCTCCAGGCGACCAAATGATGTGTCCCTCGCTGCATCTCCGGGGAGCAAGGGAAGAGCTGGCGGCAGATATACACGGTGGAGGCTGTGGGCATCATTCATCATCGCGGACCCTCGTTGGCAAAGGCGTTCCGTGGCGGGTTCTATTCCCCTGCGCTCAATGTGTTGTCGAGGTGGTGAAGGCTTGCGAGGCACGCCAATTAAGCGCCAGCAGATCCATTAGCGGTGGGAAGTGCGCAAACTATACCCTCTCGTGGCCATTCGCGATGCAGGGGCTGGATATCACAGGCCCGTTTCCTCGGGCGCCCGAGGCTATCGCTACCTCTCGTAAATCGTGGACAAGTTCACCAAGTGGGCTAAAGTGGAAGCCGCCCGCACCATCCCGCGGATTCTGCGGTCAAGTTCATCAAGGGCATTGTGAGCGGTTGAGTGCGAACCGCATCATCACTTGACAGCGGTTCGCAGATTCACGATAACCTCTTCAAAACATATTGTGCTAACCTTGGGGCAGATATACTCGCCTCGGCAGCCCACCAGCGGAGCAATGGTCGAGCCGAGTGGGCCAATCTGCGGAGGTCTGAGGGCCTCAAAACCAGGACATTCAAGAAGAAATTTGGAGGCTGCGGCGAAGGCTGATGCGATGAGCTTGATCCGTATTGTGGTCCATCCGCACAACCGCGACCAAGCCATTGGCGAGACCCGTTCTTCTGGTCTATGGGCTGACAGTCCTCCCTCACGAGGTGGGGCGTCGTTCCGCGCAGGTCTGGCGTTCGGCGAAGCGCGGCGGGGCGCCATGTGGGGGCGGACCTCGTCTTGAGGAGGAGCATCGTCGAGGAAGCCGCTTTTCTGACGACAAGATACCAGCAGCGCTGCTGAGATACCCTTTGCCGCAACATCCGCCCCGGGACTCTCGAGGTAGGGGACCTCGTGCTCGGCGGGTTCTCTCCGGGAAGGACTGCATAAGCTATCTCCCATGTGGGAGGGCCCGTTCAAGGTTGTTCATGTTTCGGGCCCAGCTCAGCGGCTTGGAACTCGGGAGGGGTGCCGTCGAGCGTGGAACATCCGGCACCTCCGGAGGTTTACCCCTAAAAGGCCCGGCGCTTTGTGAAGAAGGCGAATGCTGTGAAGCGCCGCGTTTTGAAAAAGGCCGGTGCTGTGAAGAAGGCGAATGCACGTGAAGCGCTGCGTTTTGGAAAAAGGCCCGGTGCCTGTGAAGAAGGCAAATGCCTGTGAAGCGCCGCGTTTTGGAAAAAGGCCCGATGCCTGTGAAGAAGGCGAATGCTTGTGAAGCTTATCTATCTATGAAAGGCCGGTGCACGTGAAGAAAGCGAACGCTGTGAAGTTTATTTTTCTAAGAAGGCCGGAGCACTGAAGAAGGCCAATGCACGTGAAGCTTCGCCGCCCGTGACACTCTCACGTAATAATGAGTTGGGGCTGTACGCCCGGAGTCTCGAGGCGCCGGCCTCGGGCCACAGGGCTCCCTCCCGCCAGATGGCAGCACTTAGCTCAGCTGGTGAGGCGTCTAAGACTAGATTAGGTCTTGGACACGGCTTTTCTCATTGCTTTCTGCGGTTGGCTTGTTCATTCCCATTTGAAGTTTTATTGAAGTTGTTGCCGTCTTTGGCTTGTGACTCTCTGCCTTTTTCGCTCTCTGCCTCGATTCCTCTCGCGCAAGTTTAGCGAGGAAGCATATGACACCCTCATGAGTGCTTTACTGCCCTTATCGTTTGAGGCTTCCATGCAGGTCCCTCTGAGAGCACCCTCTCGTCCGTGCCCCACAGGCTTTGCGACACTGAACTCTGAGAACTGGGTGGTCGCCTCCACAGTGAGGCAGGAGCTACCTCTCGAGACTAACCTTTGAAGGACATGAAGCGTTTGTGAGGCCCGGCCTCGGGATGCAAGGCCACAGCAGCCCCCAGCTAAGTAATTTCTGGCGGTGTTGCGTGGCACAAAAGCATAATACCGAAATAAGCGGAAGCAGATGCGATAATTAACAACAATAGTCCAAGCGCCCAGCAATACTACCTCTCTGTCTCCTTGCGGGGAAAGGAGAAGAAAGAAAAGAAACGCGACTACTTGGCACCTGTGTGGCGAGCTCGGACTGCCTCTGGAGCTCGGCGGACTCCTCTCGTGCTTCAAAGCGTGACGGCGAGCAGACCGCTACCTCCCTCGGTAGGCGTGGTGCGGCGGGGCTGGTCGCGACCACCGCTGGAGGCCGCTGTCCAGAAGAAAGAGCGCAAAGCTCGGCGAACCCGGCGCCGCCCGGTCCGGCGCTGCCATCTTCATCGTCGCCGGGGCTAGGCTCACGGCATGATCGTCGATCCTCGAGGCAGCACCTAGCACGACGACCATCTTCCCGAACACCCTCACGTGAGGTGGCATCACCGTCGAACTTGAAGTGCAGGGTGCACCGCGGCCCAGACCAGCAGCGGCGGCAAGCGTTTGCCAGCCGCGGGTCAGGGCCACACTCCCGGCTGCGGAGACCTCCAGCGAAGCCCAGGAGGCCCTGCTGCAGCAACCATCCGCCTAGAGCCAGAGGCCGCCCGGTGCGCCGGCCAGAAGTTCACCTAAGAAGAAGCGGGAAGCCGGGCAGGTGCTGGTCGGCTCCACCGACCACACCACAAACTCGGCAGCACCTCCGCCGGCGGAGCGTGGCCTAGAAGCGGCGGCCGAAGCGCCCGCATCAGCGACTGGCGCCCGTCGCCCGCGAGGAGATCGCCTCCATGGCGCGGGGAGCTGCTCACGGGAGCCAGGGGGTACTACTGGCGGCCTCGGCGCGCCAGCGGGGAGAGTCGGGCTCTACTGGCGGGCCTTTCCTTTCTCTGCGGCCGAGAACCTCTTGATGGAGCCATGGAGAAGAAGGAGAAGCAAGAAGAGATGGTGGAAGGCACGCGCGTTCGTGCTTATAGCGGGGAAGGCCAACGGCGACCTCCACGATCACGGTAATCATGACCCGCTTTGCATGCGGGGACTTGTCAATTCGTGCGATGGCGAGGCGTTGTGGAGAAGCGGGCCCACGTCCAATCAACCGCCACCTTGGCGCCCAAAACCTTGAGGCTGTTAGGGCCATGATTGCCGCTGCCTTGCCGCTTCTCTGCTCGGCCAAGTCGAGCGCGCCTTGGGCCGAGGGCTCTTGTCGGTGTTACAGGAATGGGGTACCAGACTTGCTGCACTGCGGCCTGCGGCGTGGCTCAAGGGTGGCCAGCCGACCCATCTTCATCGGCACTAGCTCAAGACCCTCGCGAGGCCAAGCCTCATGAGACCAGACGACAGGAAGCTTCCTCATGCACGGCCTCGTCGGTGGCTCACGAGGCGGAGAGATCAAGCGGGGTACCTCACGAGGTGCCCATGATGCAACCATGACGACCAAGGGCCCAGCGGGCGCCCAGCCAGCTTGATGTCCTCATTTCCTCTTTGGTGCAAAGGGGGCAAGCACAGGCGAGAGCATCAAGCAAAGGCACCCGTTTCGGTGCAACAAGACCAAGACCGTTGCAACGGCAGGAAGGAAGTCACCGTGGAGCCCAAGCCGGCGTCACCACCAGAGCCTTTGACACGCGAGGACCAACTTTAGTCAGGATAAGTGTACTAGATGTTCCCCTTCAAAATGGCCAATTGTTGGCGCCCTTCCCGCTTGATATTTGGGAAGAGGACCAGGGCCTGTGCCTATAAATAGGACTAGCCACCCACATGGTAGGGACATCTTGGAGCATGATCCGGCATCAAGAGACCAATCTCAGAGAGAGAGAGAGAGAGAGAGAGAGAGAGAGAGAGAGAGAGAGAGAACTCCCCTAGCAGTTCATCGCACCAGAAACAGACCCTCATGAGGCTGTTCTTCCTTGTATTGTTCTTCACCAGCCCAAGAGGCAATCCACCACACCACAAACTAGAGTAGGGTATTACACCACAATGGTGGCCCGAACTAGTATAAACCCTGTGTCTCTTGTGTTGTTCCTTTCATAGTTTAGATCCTAGCGAGGCGACGAGGTGCAGGAAGGAAGGGGGGGGGAGATCTCCGCGTGCACCCCGGAGTTCGAACCTAGAGGGTCTGCCGGAACCTGAAATCCGACAACTATCACATTGTTCACATAATGGTGGAAGTCCAGTGATATGGAAATTCCGATGAGTTGCTGTTGAGCCCATCAGCGGCATTTTGTCTCCTCCATGATTCATGTTGAACATCAACCTAGTGTTGGAAACTTTGTAAGCATTATCTTCATGTCCCGTTCATGAAGTATATGTTGGTGTAAGAAGTGACTTTCTCCAAGTTCACGTGCATTAGGTGCAAGTTGCTGCCATGAATTTGAGAAAGGTTTGTTTTGTTTCCTTTGGAATCATCCCAAGTCAGTTATGCATGTGTGAATGTATTCTATGATTTGGTAGATTAATTACCTCCACTCCATATGTATTCCCTAGCACACCAAGCCACTGATAGAGTTGTTCATGGAGAAGAAGTTCCTTCTTAAGAGCATGCCTTATGCAAGGACTTCAATATCCTCGATGATGGTTCCCAACCAGAACTCGGTAGTGTTTTGTGGTAAGGATTCTTTGTGCTCACGCCCGTCTTGTATAGTGTGTTCACATGTATCTTGAAACCCGCTCATGCTTTGGAGCTTGCTACCGTAGTTCATTTCCCGAGAATCTTGCAACGTCATCTCGTCGGTTTGTGTTGCTAACTTTCTTTTCCAGACCAGATGTCTAAAATATTCTGTTACAAACCAGATATGAATCTCAGGCAGATATGATGGTTGGAACTTTTCCAAGATCTATGATGTAGGCCCCGACAAGGTTGATGTTCTGGCCGACATACCTAGCCGGAAGGTCTATCATTGTAGTATCTTGATTGAGAAAGTTGGCCACCTCCCCATAAGGATTTCGTAGGATTTACTTCCGTAGTTTTCCTTATGGATTCTTGTGCTCCCGAAGTCCGACCTTTACTTGATGGCCATGTTGAGCTTTTAAGCATGACAATGGTAGCTAGAACATCAAGGAGAACATTAGAAGCGGAGTGCTAAATGTCTCTCGGTTGATCATCCAGATTTCGTTCCCTTGGCCTCGCTAAGGTGAAATATGAGAAAGTGTTGTCTTCCTTTGCATCTGCATTGTCCATCACTATTCATCATGGTAGTAAGATGTGTTGCCAGGATCCTCGGCACGGATGTTGGTAAGACCTTGATGAGTATGGAAATGCTCATGTTCTTGAGAGCACACTCAGTCACTAGGTTATATCCTTGATATCAATTGGGATGTGCCTCCCGTTTGCCGAGTTGTTCTATAACCATAGTTTCCTTTCCGAACTAAGTATGCCATTTCCTCGAACCCCCTTCAAACGATCATCGTGAATTGCTCGATCTCCGAGGAGATCGTTTCCTGTGGAATATCCTTTCATCGTCATTGAGTTGAGTGAAGATCTCGAGAGCAAGGATGTCAATATCAACATGAAGCCAGGAATCAACGTTCCTATGAAGGGCAGTTGGATCATGAAGATTGTAATAGATCGAGTCCCCTCTTCCTTTTACCATACGCTTGAATCTCGGGACGAGATTCTTTTTTAGTGGGGGTGAGTTGTCACATCCCTAGTTCTGGTTTGCTCTGGGCTAGCTAGTCATGTGTGCATCATGTTTAAAATTCAATGAGTCTGAAATGGGGACATGTGAAAGCCTCAGAAATCATTTCTGAAAATGACCAAGATAAAAATTGCTTCAAATAAGTCCAAGGAAATGTTCCTGTGAATCTCTGGAAATATTGGCAAGGGATAAAATTCAAACCAATATTTTTAGAATCTCAGAAACAATTATTTTGGGCCTTTGAATTAATCCAATAAATATTTGAATTGGATCTATATTTATTATATAATAAATATATGTTCAATAATTCTGAAAATTGTTGTGTAGATTTGGATAAGTCCATTATTTTTATGGATTTTGAAATTGATTTGGTCTTAGAACTAAATCACATCAGACTGCAAAAATAGAAAAGAGAAAACAAAATAGAGAAAAGCAGAGAGAGAGAAGAACTTACCTGGCAGCCCACTTACAGCTGGTGGCGGCCAGTGAAACAGCCCCCACCCAGGGGCAGAGGCGTCTTCCACCTCGCGCCAGTCGGACGCAGGGCGCGTGCTCGCTGCGTGCTGGCCACACGCCACGCCACCTCCTGCTTCCGCCGCTTCCCCGACGCGGCTGTGAACGCCACGCGCCAGCCCCGTACCCCCTCACTCTCCCCCGTGCCTTCCCTCTCCTATGCTCTCTCTCCCGCCCGGACCCGAATGCGTCAGAGAGCGCCGCCGTGCACCGCCGCGGCCACAGCCACTCCCTCACTCCCTCTCCGTCCCAGGCGTCTCCGCCTCGCCATCTTCGTCCTCTCCACCGAGTCACGCGGCACCAGAAGCTCTTCTGCGCCGCCACCGCCGTTGTTTTTCTCGTCGGCCACCAAAGATCGCCGTTGTAGATTCACCGCCCCGAGCGCCTCCCCAAGCCCACGGAGCTGCTCTTCGACCTCCCAGTGAGCTCCTTCACCGTCTCCCCTTATCCCTGTGGCATGTAGCTCGCCATAGCATCTCTCTCCATCGTGGCTGTGAGCTTCACGCCACCGGCGAAGTCATCACCGTGGCTAGAGCATGCTCAGCTTGCCCCTGAGCACGTCATCGCGGTCGTGCTACTCCCAGGAGCCGAACTAGCCAACCCGTTCGTCCCACCGTGCACCACAACGCCGATTCAAGCACTCCCGAACTCCGGCCGCCGCCCAACTCGCCTTCCCCACCGTTGTACGCCACCCCAGCGCCGCCCGAGGACACCAACGGACGTGCCTCGTTGCACCGCTTCCAAAGCGCCCGGCCGCGCGACCTCTCGTCGCCGGAGTTGGCCGGACGAGCAACCTCGTCGTGCTCTGTTTACGCCGGTGGTTAAACGCCGGCGATGATGATGTGGCGCCATCATTAGCAGCTAACACCACTAATTAACCCCACTCCCTAGACACCGATAGTGGGCCCTGCTGCCTAATTAAGCCGCTAGTTAGATTTAAGTTAGATTAATTAGCAAAACCAGCGGACCCACGCGTCAGGGCTGACTTGCTGACGTGGCCGTTGACCCGACCCCACCTGTCTTTGACTCTACGCAGCACTGGGTCACTGACTAGTGGACCCCACACGTCAGGTTTGACCTGGACCGAGCCGTTGACCTTCTGACGTCACTGTGAGGTCATGCTCACGCAATAATCCCTTTCTGGAATTTCAATAAATCTTAAATGATTTATTTATTTCAGAAAATATCCAAAACTTCTAAAATTCATAGAAATTCAACCGTAACTCCAAATGAAATAATTTATATATGAAGAACTATCAGAAAAATCCAATCTATCCATCTGTACCATTTTCATGCATGTTAGAAAAACTTATGGCTGCTGTCTAGGACAATTCAATTAAATGGCATTTAAGAAAGCACATATGGAGTTTGAATTTGAACCTAGTGTTCAAACCAACTCCATTTAACTTGTTGCTAGTTGCATTAGCCCAATCAACAACTTATTGCCATGTCACATTCATGCATCATATTGTGGCATTGCATTGATTGTATTTTCTTCTCTGTTGCCGGTATTTGTCCCCTCTCGGTAGACGATGTTCCAAAGATGTGATCGATGACACCGATGAAGAGCCATACTATCTTCGGAAGTGTCAGGCAAGCAAAACCCCCTTGTTCATTCCGATATAATCCCACTCTCTCACTCCTGCTCTCTTTTACTGCATTAGGACAACAACGATTCAACTGTTACATGCTGCGGTAGCTGAACCCCTTTCCTCTGCATGACCTGTCATCGCCACAGTAACTAGATGAAACCCGCTAGCATGAGTAGGACTTGTTTGAGCCCTGATGTGCCTACTCATTCATGCTTTTTTGTCATGCCTGCTACTGCTTAGAGTTGAGTCAGGTCTGATTCATCGGGGATGAATTGGAATGTGGTGAACATGTCCTACTGTTGAGAGCTAAGTGTGTGAACACGATTTGGTAAAGGTAGCGGTGAGAGGCCATGTAGGAGTACATGGTGGGTTGTCTCATTGCAGCCGTCCTCAGGAACTGAGTTCTGTGTTTGTGATCCATGAATAGCTACTACCACACATTGGAATGCTTAAGTGCCCCTCTCGACTTATTAATCAACCTGTCTCTGTCCGGGAGTTGCAACTAGTTTACGGTGTTTGTAGGTAGTGTTAGTAGTCTACCAAGTGGCACCTTGCAGGTGGGCTTGGGACAGACTAGGCACCATGGCATGGTGTACCAAGCGTAGAACCACCCGTCGAGGTGGGCTTGGGAACCCTGCACACATTGTTTGGGGCCGTGGCGATACCCGGCGGATCTCCTTGCGGATGGAACCCGAATAGGCGATAAACTGGACTAGAGACTTGTGCAGTTAGTCGGTCGTGGCCGACTCCTCGCCGAGCTTCCGCTTGAAGGTTGCCGAGATACCACGATGTGTACATGGTGGTAAGTGGCGAGGCGTGTGTGAAGAAGTACACCTGCGCAGGTTAACATCATCTATTGAATAGCCGTGACGCGGTAAAGGACTTCGGGTTGCTGCACGGTTCATAGATAACTTGGGTGGATACTCTAAAATGCGCAAGATAGCGTGAGTGCTATGGATGGCGTTCTCGTAGGTAGGCGGGAGGCGGATCCATAGTGGTGTATTGATATGGTGAATATGTGGACTCGTGTGCCACCTCAAAAGAGTTACTTGCGATACGTAGTTGGGATAGCCACCAAGTCAAAGCTGGCTTGCTGCAGTTAAACTCCACCACCCCCTTTTGCTGATACTGATGCATATGTAGATAGTTCTGATGTAAGTCTTGCTGGGTACATTTGTACTCACGTTTTCTTAATTTATATTTTTGCAGAGAGACTTTAGTCTCGCTAGTAGTTCCGCGTGGACTTCAACGTTTAGCTTGTTACCTCAGCTACGATCTTGTACCCTTGGGAGGGTCTTGTAGATAGTCAGGCTTCTCAGCCTTTTTCATTTGTAGTTGTCTATACTCAGTCATGTTTATGCCTCCGCTTGTTGCTTGTATGCTCTGTATGTTGGGTCATGGGACCCATGTTTGTAATACTTGGCTCCTCGGATCCTAATGAATAATACTTGAGTCGTAGAGTTTTGTTGTGATGCCATGTTGTATTTACACATATCGAGCATATTGTGTGTATGATTGAAATGCTTGGTATGTGTGGGATCTGACAACCTAGTTGTTTATCCTTGGTAGCCTCTCTTATGGGGGAATGTAGTCTTGTGCTTCCATGAGCCATAGTAGTCCACTACAACCCGGTTCACCGGAGTCCTGCCAGCCCAGCATTACTGCTCCAGAACACTTGACTGGCCGGCATGTGATTCCCTTCATTCTTGTGTCTGTCGCTTCGGGGAAATGTCACGCCACTACAAAAACAATAGACATCCGTGACATTTTGGGTCGAACGAAAAAAAATTCTCTCATACATATGACACTTCTATGACGATAATTGTGAGAAAACCCGGTATCATCATAGATGTGGTGGGCTCCTACTTCTATGACAAAAATCATGACAGAAAATGGGCTTTTCGTCTGGCGGGCGGAGGCAGCTGCATGACATTATTTGGGCGTCCATGACGGAAAAACCGTGGTAGAAGCGGGGAGGAAAATTTCGGGAGTTCGGTTACGTGGGAGGTCGGTGGCGAAGCGATGCGCGTTCTCGTACACGTGTCTTGGCGTGTGTGCGGCGTTGACTCGCGAACCCGAGCGGCGTTGGGCTCTAGCGAACTGGCGATTACCTGCGAACTCGCGTTACTTAACCCGAGTGATCGATCGATGGTTGTTAAGCGAACCCGATCGAGCAATTCGCCATCTCTGCTGCTAAGCGAAGCCGATCGATTGGATGAGCAGTGGCGTTGCGGGGGTGGTTTGGATGAGCGATGGCGGTGGCGTTGCCTCTGGATGAACGGGACCCGTGGTGTGGTGGAGGGCTGGATGAGCAGTAGATGGTGGAGGGTGCCGTGGAGGGTGGTTGAACAGGACCCGTGGTGTGGACGGCTGGATGAGCAGTGAGGCGGTGGAGGGGTGCCCGTGGAGGGGTGGTTGAGCAGGACCCGTGGTGTGGAGGGTGGATGAGCAGAGGCGGCGGAGGGGTGGTTGAGCGATGGCGGTGGAGTAGTCTGTGATGAGGCTGGATGAGCGAGGAGCCCGTGGAGGCTGGAGGAGGTCGACGGTAGCCCGTGGAGGCTGGAGGAGGTCGACAGTGGAGATGAACAATATCCCGTGGAGTCCCGTTTTGCAGTACGCCACACCCCTCCCGATGAACAGGACCCCCGTTTCGACCGTAGGAGGTCCGCTTCCTCCGTATTGCGGTACGCCACACCCCTCGTGATCAACAGGACCCCTGTTTCGACCGTAGGAGGTCCGTTTCCTCCGTTTTGCGGTACGCCACACCCCTCCCGATCAACAGGACCCCCGTTTCAACCGTAGGAGGTCCGTTTCCTCCGTTCTTTGGTACGCCAGACCCCTCTCGGTCAACAGGACCCCGTTCCGAACGTAGGAGGTCTGTTTCCTCCGTTGTGTGGTACGCCATGCCTCGTTTCCTTCGCCTGTTCCGTCCAAGCCCTCCCGATGAACACGATCACGCATTCCGTTCTGACCCAGCTCGTTGGCTCCCACGCGTTCCATTGCCTCATGATGAACATGACGCATTCCGTTGCCTCCCCATGAACACGACGACGACGCTGTTTCTTCGTTCTGACCCAGCCATGTACACGAGCCCTCGCCGTACGTATGCGCGAGTAGGCGTTTGACACCCTGCCCGTATGTACGTACGTGGCGTATTTTCTTTCTTGCACCGGCGCTGTGCGTGCGTGTACATGCTACGTGCGTGCCTCTACTACGACACGTCGGCGTCTCTACTACGACACGTGCGCCTCTACATCCACCGGTATATATATGCGTACGTTCGTGACCAGAATGACAATGCTACGTGCGCTCGACCAGGTGGGTCCGTACCGAGCACTTCCTTGCGTGCGAAGATGTAGCTGGTGGGTCCCAGCAGCTATTGGGGTGAATCGTTTTTTTGGACGCACTTCCTTGCGTGCGAAGATGTAACTAGTGGGTCCCGGCGATCGAAGCGAATCATTTTTGCCCAGGCGCACTTCCTTGCGTGCGAAGATGTAGCTGGTGGGTCCTAGCAGTCAAGAAACATTTTTTCACGAAATCGGTGGCTCGTCCGGTGGGTCCCCGCTGTTAGGTGGAGGAATCATTATTTTGCGCGTAATAAGGAGGCACTTCCTTGCTGCGGCCGTGGACCCAGCTGTCAGCCTCTCCACGTACAGTCCACGTCCGATGGAAGCCATTCCTTGACCGCGTTGACCATGCTGTGCCAAGAGCACCAAGGCGGTGGGCGCGGCGAGGCCTAGGAAGGGCGGCGCGAGCCGGGAAAACGCGGCGATGGATGCCTGGCAGAGAGGAGTATGAGGTCCACTCGTTTGGCTGCGGTGTGAGGTTGTCGTCGCCGCAGAATAACGAGGGGTGGAGTGCGTAGAGGATGGCGACCAGCGATGGGAGTAGTAAGGCGGTGAGGCATCCACAACATCATAGCCAGCCACAGGCGGCACGGCGAAGTGGCACGACCGGCGCTACTTTGGGCGGCTGGAGCAAGAAGACCAGAGGTTGAAGAAGCACTAACGTTGTTGGATGGACATCGTGCAGTCCTTTGGAGCTAGAATCGTTCATATATTGACTAAAGTTGACAAAGGTATCCGTCGATCAACTTAGTAGGCCTAAGTCAGCCTCCTACCAAGGTGGGTCCCGGCTAGCGAGGGTATTCATTTTTGTGCGTAATAAGGAGGCACTTCCGGTGGGTCGAGTGACATGGGGGACATTTTTTGCGAAATCGGTGATCCATCTGTGGGTCCCAGCGATCGGGGAAGCGTTTTTTTATGAAATCTGGTGGCCCGTCCGGTGGGTCCCTATTTGTCGGTGGAGGAATAATTATTTTCAGCGTAATAAGGAGGCACTTCCTTGCGGCTGCCGTGGACCCCGGTGTCGGCCTCTCCACGTCTGATACTCTTCCGATGGAAGTCGATCGTTGACCACATTGACGCGCGCCCGAGAGCACCACGGAGGTGGACGCGGCGAGGCCTAGGAAGGGGAAGGGAAAGCGGCGGTGAAAGCCAGCGGAGAGAATCGAGGTTCACGGTTGGTTGTGGTGTGAGGCTGCCGTCGCCCGAGAATAACATGGGGTGTGGGTGAGTAGCGGATGCCCGGCCAGCGGTGGGAGTAGTAAGGCGATGAGGCCGTCAGCGGCAACACAACCCGACCACGGGGAGGCGGGAGTAAGCGGTCCGCGGGTGCTTTGGCGGCTGGAGCAAGAAGATCAGAGATTGAAGAAACACGACGGCCGTTGGATTGACATCCAACGGATGCGTCTGCTAGAATCATTTGTTGACGTATATAATAACTAAAAAAATCTTGCATACGCGTCAACTAAACTGGCCCACAAGTCAGACCACTCCCTCTTTTTTTAATAATTTATATATAGATCATGGCAACTTCTTATGCAATTTATTGCGATCGTTTTTGGTTGGCGGGGCCAATTTAGCATATTCTGTGGGTTCCAAACTATTTTAATACCGAAATGTCGAGCCATATTTAAAGTACTTTGAAGATATATTTAAATTAGGTTAATGCCCGTGAAATAGGAATCTGAAAATGTGAAAAATTCAAAATTATAAAGTAATTGCCAATTTGTCATCTATTTTTATATTTACAACCCATTTCATATTACTTTCAAGATTTGCAGCGTCTTGAAAGAGTTGCAGCCATCGAGCGTAGAAAATAAGTGGGCTGGATTGGGTATTCTTGAGAAAAAAATAATCTGGGCTCATTTTCACAAAGAAAAAATAGCTGGGCTGGTCACATGGTGAACATAAAATATAAGCCTGGGCTAGACGGGCCACGGCCTAGTTCAAACCCTGCTCCGTCTCAACAATACCATGCAAAAAAAAATCTGCTCGAGTAGCTCGTCCCGGTGTCGGCCGATCTTGTGCTGTTCTCTTGTCTATTGACTATATCGCTCACAATGTCGTGGGTCCCGGATGTCGGAAAACACTAGGAGGAAGCATTTTATTTTTCCATCTGTTGACGTGGTGGGCCCTCTGTCATCCTCTCCACGTACTTCGCCGATTCTGTTGTTTGTTGACCATGTTGACAACGCGAGGCGGCCTTGTGGCAGCGCACCAAAGCTTGGAGGACGTCGGTGTTAACAATTTAGGAGGCGGTGGGGCGGCGATCGTCTTGTTGGCGCAACCAGCCGTGGAGGCGGAAGCGGCGGCCCCCTTGGCGCTGGTTTGGTTTTGGCGGTGGAGGAAGACATGGTGAAGAAACACGACGGTGTAAAAGCAGCAGGAGTACTTAACAACCTTAACTGAAACCAGCGAGGGCACTTAACAACCAAAGCTGAAAGCAGTATGAGTACTTTCTGAGTTCAACCGTACAAAGCACACCTCGAGCAGTGCTACTTTGCCTCTGATTAACCAAGGGTGAGGCCGCGAGCAAGCCCGGGACAAGGCCGAGATGCCACCAGCGCATCCACAACCTTAAAGCGGCTTCATCTCGCGGCGTGGTCAAAAACAGGATATTCGCTTTAGAGCCATGGAAAAGCATGAACATAATCTTACATCCTATTCTCCAAGATGGGCGGGCCTTCATTATTTGAGACCACCCATGAATAAGTATCTTTTCACCTCCAAGGGGAATTGAGTAGGTCGACATAAACATCATGTTGTGACCAAGCGCAAGTCTGAATCGACCATGGTCGGGGCATCATATAGGAACAATAGAACTTCGGCAGTTCTGTTTCAAGAAGATCACTGGCGTAAAACTGTGTATAAGCAATAGTTTATGAACAACATATAATAGAAAACAGCTTGTACCATAAGTTTCTTGACATAGTTGGACCTGTTCAACGAGCGTAGCAGTGGCACACATATCCCACGTGGCCTTCCACCATTGAAACGCCCCACAAGGACCTCAAGATGATCAATAAAGTGTAGGAACTTGTGGATGTCGATCTCGTCAACTTCAAGTGCCATTAGTAACAGCCGAGTTATTACAGAGTAACAAGCGAGCATCGCTTAACTCTGAAAAAACCTACATGCCACCAATTATAAGAAAATATTAGTTAGAAGTAGCATCTTAAGTGAGAGATTCGTTGCTACTTCTAAAGTTAAATTGTGATTAATTAGGCAGAATAGGTGGATTAAGAAGTAATCGAGGCAACAAGCAAGAACCGGATACAAAACTAACATGGATGAACAATTGGAGCGGCGTCGGGGTGGAAGATCGCGGTGAAGATGAGACCAGGTTCTGCTATTTCCATCAACATTCGTGCGCCAACTTTCGATCCGTAACACTTGAGAAAGTTTATCCAAGTTCGCCATAAAAAAGCAGCGATCTTCTTGGTTCATCAACCCAACTCGAAACTTATATCCATGGCTTGTCTTCACTTTGTGACCATTAAACTAGTGTATTCAGTTATGGCAAGGCCGAGCATCTTGAGTACATGTGTTACGGCGAGCAAATAATACACTGCAGGAAAAATAATATGAGAACACAACATGTTCAAAAAACCCCACCCTCCGGATAGAAAAGAGGGTTCTAGGAACATCTCATGCGCGTTTCAAAATGCTGTGTTAGGATGAGAAGGAACAAGTGTGGCGTCTCGCCGACGGGCGCAGAAACCTGTAGGGTACTCGCACTTTGGGCTTTGCAAATGAAACACACTAGATTGAGACGAAGAAAAATGCATCAGCAATGGCGGCTGCCATCCTAGGATTACCTGCGACCAAGGGACTTGGATTTATCGGGGATGGATGAAGAATTCGTACCTGGTTCTCCATGAGAAAACCCTATGCAATCGTCGAGAGGGGGTTTTCTCTGAACAAGCAGATGAGGGAGAAGGGGATTCAAGCCGAGTGAAATATTGCCGCTTCGTCCGTCCAGCTTACTCCTAAAGCTGGAAAGGGGGGGGGTTGTGATTTGACGGCTCATTGGGCATTACTACGGTGCTACGACCGGGGTGTGTCTACCATGAAGTTGTGCACTCTAATTTGTGCATATGGCACGTGGACCCCGTTGCCGGTTGCCCCACATATCAGCGAAAGGAAGTAGAAAGACAGGAGTAACTAGTTACACATAAATATATTTTTGAGGAGAGATACTCCCTCTATAAAGAAATATACAAATCTTTTATATCACAGGCTCACCTTGCGAGAAATATACTCCCTACGCAGCGCACGGACATTATGGGGTTCAGCTTTTTTATGGGGGTTCAGCGAGAATATAATACTCGAGATAGGCTCACGGTTTTGGACTTTGGGCATGAGCCGACCACGCATGTTTGGGGCCCATGTGTTCTACCTCAGCGCTTTTCATATTGCAAGCGATCGATGCAGCGCTGGTTTTAGATCTTTGTCGCATAAGGCGAATACACAAAATTGAATAAAACACGGCATTTGTTGGAATGAAATCGAGCAGCAGGTCCTAACCCACAATCGAGTTGCAATTCTATCAACGATATACCATGTGATAAATAATCTTGTCGTACTACTTATACACACAGGACACTTGTTTCACCATGCAGATTATTACATCAAAATCTCTAGGAGGATAGATCAGTTCGGCGATTCTTGCGCTGCTCTTGAAGAATTTCAAAGTTGATTTGGACCAGCTCTCCTTGCCAAGAAAGTTCGATTTTGACATCATCCCCTACCGCAAGATATGATTTAGATTTGAACCTTGACCATCCTTTAGCATCAATCATCATGCGACCATCCTTTGTACTTACGGTATATTGAGCAGGTTCATTCACACCAAGGCTGCGCATGGTAAGAGAAACTTGGCATGATGCGCCGGATTGTTGAGCGACTCCTCGTTGCTCTAGGAATTCTCTGTTTGCAAACAAGAAGACATACCCAAACAGTTAGATCAACACAGTGAATCATGTGAAACAACATGGAAAGAAAAAGAAGCGAAGCACTTGGGCGGCCAATGCTTACCAAGAAGGTGGACATGTCGGTTTTGTAAGGACTTTGGTATATGAAGTCGAACTGCAGCCCGATCATTGCGGTGCAAGCTGCACGGGCGGAGCAGTCTGCAAGTGCAAGTGTTGGTGCAGGTGCGAAGCCGTTCTTCTGCTGCGGAGATGGTGCTACTTATAGAGCTGGTGCGGTGTCGGAGCAGGTGCGGTGTCGATGCCGATCCTCCGTAGATTAGGTGATCGGACGCGGTCGGTGCCCAATCCTCGGCTGGATCGGTGAGCTGTTGCCCTTTGTCGGTGCTAGAGCAGCTGCCGGTGCTCGATCTGTGCGAGACGGCACCGATCGTGTCTGCGTCTGCTATGATCAGCTTTCTAACTTGACTAGGATCCGTGACCGTGATCCAGTTTTTTCTTCATTTCTTTTAAACACGAGAAGGACTAATTGTAGCGTTTTGTTAAACCAAACTGCAGTTCATCATAGGGATTCAGCTTGTACTCGGACAACGGTGATCCAATTTTTCGATAATATAAGTGATGGACAATGCCTTCGTTCTTGACACGACATAAGAAGTGAAACCTGCAAAAATAGCCATCGTGAGAGCAAACCAAGCGGTTTATTCTGTGATGAATGTCACATGGCAAAACCTGCATCGTAAAATTGCAGGAAAAGAAAGAAAACATGACATTAAATCAATAAGATTTAGACAGTAAATCAATAAGATTTACTTGATGTGACACAGTGAATCCTTACCGAAATCACTATGTTGAAGTACTAAACAGAAGATTGATCGTCCAACTACGCGTGGCATGCGGGGGCCCGCCTACTCCCAAGCGGGGACAGTCCAAAGGTCGTGACAAATCGTATGGACCGAACATCCATGGATTTGGAAATCCTGGTGGGTGCGATAAACCCTGCAATGCATACAGATATTGGAGTGTAACCATAATTGATAAACCGTCCTCACAAAAATATGATCTGGATACTTCAAAATATCTGATGAATTGAGTGGACAGACATTAACATAGACCGTTCTCGGGACTGACCACACACCAAAAGCGGCAAGTACTAATAAACAATACAGGGTTCACAAACACAAATCAAGTCTTGAACAATAGTACTTACTGGACAAGCAAAGTTGCACTAACTAAACTCTGCAGACTATTTCTTGCCACCGACCTACGGGATGAACCCGCATAACCGACTAGGCCATGGACTTCGTGTGAGATGTCTACATGCACCATCACCATCTTGTCAACCTTGGAGAACCTAACAGTGGTCTTTCCACTCATAAACATGATGATGAAGACAGGCCGCATCAGATTTGTTGGGAAGCTTTACAAGAACCACACCCTTTGTAATCAAAGGCACAACCAGGAAATTGTTGTGGTCAAGTACAGCCTCGAGAACACGCCTGACAACAATGCTACAGGAAAACACTAGTTCAGGACACGCGGCGACAAGGACACAACAGCTGGATAGTTCAGTGATAGAACTCATCATCAGGTCTTCCAGTTCACGGCATGACTTTGAGAACTTCATCTCCACCGTGGACCTGGTTCTAATTCAAATAGAAACCATATTTTATTACTACCTCCGTTCAGAAATATAAGATGATTTTCGATATTATACTCCATATATTACTACATATATGCACAGAAATGAGTGAACAAGGACACTAGAACATGTCTTCAAAGGCATGAGAGCGGAGGATTACATGCAATATCCATAACACAAGTTCTTGAGGCAAATATACCCTCTTAAAGGTAGCATTGATGTTCATAAAGTACTCCCTCCGTCCCAAAATTCTTGTCTTAGATTTGTCTAGATACGGATGTATCAAGTCACATTTAGTATTAGATACATCCGTATCTAGACAAATCTAAGACAAGAAATTTGGGATGAGAGAGAATAGTTGAAAGTAATCTATAAGAAATCAGTGTCAACCTCTCGCATGTTTTGGTCAAAGAGAATTTAGAACCTTCATTTGGCACATAAAATCACATGCAAGATCACCCGAAAGTTGTACTACTAGTACTAGTACTGCGTGTTAGATGAAAAAACACGATCAAGATCGAGAAAAAGATCGTCAACAAGAGATATTACTGGACTTGCTTAATGAGGGATCCGGAGAGGGGGCTTGGACAGGTGATGGCTTTGAGCTTGTCTGCGGTAGTCTCGGTGGGGTGCTTGCGCTTCTTCGTACCATGAGCCTCGGCGGTTTGGCGAGCCATAGACATCACTTCGTCGGTGCTCGGCGTCCATCAAGAATCTGTCAAATAGAAATAGAAGAAAAGAAACCATAATCACAAACCCAAAGAAGAAAAGAGAGGGGGTTATAGGACCAGTCTACGGGTTGCAAGACCAGGCCTTGGCAGAATCAACACCATTGATCGCTCACCTTTCCTTCTTTGGGAGAGAAGAACAATGGCGAGAAGCGGTGGGGTTTTCTTGAAGAAATGAGGAACAAGATGAGGCGAAGCGAGGTTGGGTAGAGAGGAAGCTGAGAGAGAGAAGAGTGAAATGATGGTTGCTTCGTCAGTCAACTTCTTGCTAGAAAGGAGGGTTTTGTGATTTGATGTCTCATTGGGCATTAATGCGGTAACCGATCGGGGTAGTCTACCGTCACTCTACTCTGAGTAATTTAGTGCATGGCTGGTGGACCCGATCTTTGGCTGTCCCACGCGTCGGCGTAAAGTGAGTAATTTAGTGCATGGCTGGAGGAGGATCCACACGGTAGGCGTGTCCACTGTTTTTCTACGAAGAAAAAATGATTACTGACAAGCGTTTCCACTCTTCGACTGAGGAGTGCGAAGCACGGCAGCCACTTGAACATACACAATGCTCCTACTACTAGGCATGTGCAGTGGTTCATCGTCGATTACTACACAATCTTGTTGCTAGTGTAGTAAGATATGGCGATAACAAATGATGTTGTCGCATGTCAACTACTCCTATATGTAACATAGTACCGCTTTTTTGTTGTCCGGTCGAGAATGAGCGGTGAGATCAATGTTAACAGAACTAGGTCCACAACGCGCGGAGAATGCGGTGCTACTGAGTACTCCACGAAACATGAACCATATGAAGCACGAATAGTGTTAGGCAGGGTGTATGAAGGGTGCAGGATGGGAGCAAAAGTTCCTTCTCGACCCACTTTTGGGTGTTTGGCAGAGTGCATGAAGGGTGCATGAGTCCACACTAGTAGGTTGACAAAAATACACGAAGAGGAAACAACTATATTGAGATGAGAATGCAACCAAACACACCCACACGCTTTGTGCTACAGTGACTGATCTGCACCGTCTGAGTTTGATCCAACGGTCATGTTGCGCCGAGACATGGACATGCCCATGCAGAGGGCGCCTAAACACCAGAGCAACGCCGCGGTGGATATTTAAATTTACCTGCCGGCAAGTAGATAAAAAGAGGGGTGAAAAAACAAATGTGGCGGCGGCCTAGCTAATCGGTCGAACTAGCCCAACTAGCTAGCCACCGTGCTTCACTGATGTACTCGGCGGGAAAGGTGGTCTTTTGTGATTTGACGACTCATTTACTTGCTTCGGCGCTACGACCAAGGAGGAGCCAGAAAACGCGCGGTAGGGCGTCCCATGTCAGGAAGAATATATGCGTGCACCACCCGGGAGGACCCCGAAACCGTGCGGTAGGGTGTGGCACGTCTCAGCACGGAGGAAATATATGCGTGTAAAAATATACTGTATCAGATGTAGTACCTATGGTTCGACCTCGGGACCCAGCCAGTCGGTCGAAAACACCCCACTAGCCACACAACTTCATCATGCACACATGGCATAGAGGATAGATGTGGTTAGCTCCGTCTCGACCAGCCACAACGTCTCTTGTTCTAGGTGATTCTTCTATTTACCAAACTTTTTTTAGTTGTAATAACACCACGGCAAGCTAGCGCTGCTCTTCGTGTGTGCCCGTGCAAAGGTTAGACGATGGAGAGAAGAGATTGAGATCGCAGACACAGGACCCACCGATAAGTGAGACAACGGTCATGCACGTGTTGACAAGGCACTCCCTCTACTCTACTCAATGCAAGTACTGTATAGATAAAATCAAGTTATGGGACAAAGCCAACAACCGTTTGTTTTTTCAGGCTATCGACTTACGCTTTGTAGTCCAGGTTGCCAGTTTGAATCTCGCCTTTCAGATTTGTTAGTTTTAGGTCCAAATTTGATTAATGACAAGTGGGACCCCCGTGTGTTGTTCCGATATTTCAGTGTAGGATGGTTTTTTTGAACAAACACTTTGCGCGATTAGACAAGTAACGACACGAGTTACACGTATTTTGCAAGTTTACAAACAAAAATGACAGCGGCATAGAATATCACATCCACCCGCAGCTTAGATACTATGGTGATATGAGTTTTACACGTTGGAAGTGAGATCCAATGGCTTGGGAGTAGTCTTTGTAATTATCATAATTTCCAAACTCTCCAAAGGTTTTTTGCAAATAAAACATTCAGGCCTCGTGTGTGCCGCTGCATCTTGATCCAACGGCTCCCGGTGCTCATATTAGGTGCTCCCGTAGCTTAATTACCGCTACGGTGATATGAGCATCTAGGTCGTATGATCGGTGATCGATGGCACATGCGTAGTACTTGTACTTTCTGCGCATTTCCCAAACTCTATCAGCCATATATTGCAAAAACATTCAAACCTCCTATTGTGGGCGTTAGATCTCGGTGAACTCGTATCACCATAGAATCTACTGCGGGAGCACCTCATACTCTCCGTGCGAGAAAACATAAGGTGCTATCGCAGCTTGGATGCTATGGTGATCGAGCTTGGAGGTCGTTTGATCTGAGATCAATGGCATCTGAGCAGTCTTTGTGCTTGTAAGTAGTGGCCGAACTCTTTTGGGGCTTTTCTGCAAAAACCATTGAACCACCGAGGAGGTGTTGGGTCACAAATCCAACGCCTCAGAAGAGCTTGTATCACCAAAGCATCTAAGGTGTGGTAGCACATGATATTCTTACATACGAGGAGAATATGATGTCCTCCTTCATCTTAGATGCTACGGTGATCTGAGCTTCGAGTCGTTGGATATGGGATCAAAGGGCATCTAAGTAGTTTTTGTACAAATTGTGTGCAATTCTCAAACTCATCAAGGTTTCCTGCAAAAATATTAAGACACATCATGTGAGCTGCTATATCTCAGATCTACAAGCTCCAAGCAACTCGTATCGGCATATAGCATCTAAGGTATGGGGCACATGATATTCTCCGGGGAGGAGGGTGGGGTGCACAACCAATCGGTGGTTGGGAGGGTGGGGACAAATATAATCTAAACAACCCTAAACAGAGCTCCACAATTTTATCTAAGGTCGAGGGGTTGACCCCCGACAATCATAGCTCCGCCTAAACACAACATTTGCATGTACTGTAGTACTAGACTTAATATTCATGTTTCAGTTTCATGTTCATTTTAAATATTGAACTGAGGACCATGGATGTCTTACATTTTACTCCTTAGTTCCTAAATATTAGTCTTTTAGAGTCTTCAAATGGACTGGCACATACGGATGTATATAGACATATTTTAGAGTCTAGATTCACTCATTTTGCTCCGTATGTAGTCACTTGTTGAACTCTCTAAAAGACTAATATTTAGGAACAGAAGGAGTATTTTTGAATTCGTGTCATACATGCATGGTTTGGAAAAATAGATGCACTATACTTATTGGATTGTTGTTGTGTTCGTGTGTGTGTCTCTGTGTGTGTGTGTGGTCATATGCTTGATACATACAAAGTTTTCTCACCTCCATATTGTTCATCTTTTAAATTTGAATTTGCATTGGAAAACTTACTAGGGATACCATGAAATGTGAAATCCACGTTGAGATCACTATATCACAAATTCATTCTAATTCAACAACTCGTCATAAATCAATTACCATGTTGAGATTAGTATTTGCAAGGAAAATACGGGTATTGTAATACACATAGATTCGTTCGGCAATTTAAAAGGTTCCTTTCGTATTCTCGAATGGTAGGACCCAAGGCATACCAGCCAGACCTTGGCTCGTGTTGATCCTAAAAAACCGGGCTCGTGTCCCCCGGTGGCGTCGTGTGGTACGCACATTAGGCAACCCCAACCAATCGAGCCTCGGCGTTTCAAGTCGAAATATCCGCGCCAGAATTCCAGCCCTAGGAAATTCCCTCATGTCCCGGTCCATAATGACTACCTATGAACAACGGAGGGATGCTTTAGTAACTAGACAACGTTACCTACCGTGCCGAGCACGGTTCAATTCCCTCGGTCGCCGCTCGTCAAGGTCACCCGTCAACTGCATTGCCTAGTACTACTACTACTACACCAGGATGAGCACATAATTGAGCCCGTTTGTTCGTGCCTAGTAATTGAGCGATTATCCTTTTAGTCTGCATATATAACTTGTCTCAAGTCTAACTAAGCAAAATGTTTGACCAAATCCTTTCTTAAGAAATACAACAAGACAGATGTACGGCTTGAAAATTTATTGCATGATGCAGGTTATGATATTGTTTTGAATCCTGGATCTTAAATTTCAGAAAATCCAAAAGTGAGCATAAATTCTTGAAACTAAGCATGGTCACGTGATATGGCACAAATATTACCTCGTAAGTTTTTTCTTCAATTTGAGACAAGCTGCTTATGACAAGTTGCACAAATGAAGAGCCAAGGTATTTTGGAACAAAGACATGTCACGTTAAGGTGAACGCTTTCACTATTGAAACCGTGGGCGTTTACGTGCCGCCACGAGTCCCCGCTTCCCATCGGCAGGTGTCGTCCGAGCAAGCGTGTGAGTCGACGGGAGGCGTGCGAGCAGACCGCTGCACCGGCTGTCAGGGAGGTGTGCGAGTAGACCGCTGTGCAAGCTCACCGGGAAGCAAGCCCTTTGACCAGGCTCCGCCGCCCACCGTCGTCCCAACTGCTCCCACTTTTAATGTCGCCGGTGCCGCAGTTTAAAATCAACCCCGCACTACCCAGTATCGCTACAATCCTCTCTCTTCCTCTCCGATTCTCCTGTCGTCTACCTCCAACTAGCCTGACCTAAACGTCGCCATGCCGCATCACGATGGTCTGCCCTTAGTGTTCCGATTTCTGAGGAAGACACCCAGCGGAGTCTCAAGAACATAAGGCGCTTTGGGACGAGCTTGGCGGCCTTGCGGGAAGATGTCGCGCGCTGTCCCGCTCCCGTTCGGCTCCGTCGCCCGTGACTGCGCCGCGCCCATCCCGTGGCATTGATGGGCTGGGAGCCGCACATTGTCGCCAAGCTTGATGCCACGGGGTTCCACGAGGTCCCCGCCGACTTTCACGCGCCCGTGCACCTGCGATGCATGCGCTGCTGCATCGCGCCAAGAGCGCTGCGCGCGTGCGGTGCCGTGCACCTGCGGCGCATCAAGCTGCGCGTGCTGCAGCGTCGCAGCGCGCCGTGCCGGTGCCCATGCACACGAATGTCTCCGCCGCGCCATTGAAAACGCATGTCCCCGCGCGGGTGCAGTGCCCCCTCGGCGGCATGGATGGCGCCGTCGACCGCTTCCTTGCACCGCGCCAGATCGCCTCCTCCCGCCCGATTGACTTGCTCGAAGTCTAGAACATTTTGGCCTTCCTTGAAGCTAGGCCAACGTCCAGGAGTACGCCAACAACGGCGCAAGACGCCGCTGTCGCCGTCGGTCAGTGGCCCGACGACACACAGAGCACGGCAGAGGAGCCGCTTCCACCGCGAGGCGCCCCGCCGCCGCGCGTAATCTAAATTTGCCATGAAAACGTTTGGATTGCCATGCTTAAAATCTGAACGTTTATCATTTCCGTTTATTTTATATCGATCGTCGTATAATTTAAAGTCGGAGTCAGACTGAACGAAATGTATGGTTTGATCGATTGAATGTTCTGCTAGAGCCGTATCAAATTAAATATAAAACGTCATCAAGCCACATGTATTCCTTGTCATCCAACGACCTAGACTGCTTCAATGTCGAGCGCTCAACACGTTTAGCGTGCAGTTAATTTCATGCCAAAAATAGTGCTAATCACATGACAACACGCAAATAATATCCTAGTAGTTAATATCCGCATGCACTTAATATACTTCCAAATTAACGTGCATTGCGCATACACACTGACTAGTGCTGCTAGTACGTGAAACTGGTGCCGTGACTTGTGAACACGTCCAGATATGGTCAACGGCAACATCGCCCGCGAGTTCTTCCTGTTTGCCCGTGCGTCTAAACGCAGAAGGGAGAGAGAGAGAGAGAGAGAGAGAGAGAGCACACATGGAACCCACCAGTAAGTGAAGGCGAATAGTACTAAAAATAATATTACATGTTATCCATTAATTAGGCTGTGGTAATATAAAAACATTATGTGAACAAAGGGGGTACAACAAACATTGCTATTCTACGTATGTTGCCTATTGACGTGCGGCTTGAAGGCCCGGTCGCATGTTCGATCCTCGTCCTTTATTTTTAATTTGTATATGGGTCCAAATTTGTTTCATGACATGTGGGCCCCTCGGTGTGTAGTTTGTAGCACTTTAATTTGTGGGTCAAAATTTGTTCCATTCCAAGTGGACTATCGGTGTGTAGTTTTGTAGCTTATTTATAATAATTAAAGAGAACAACATAGTTTTTTCAATAATACCATGGTGCGACGTTGAAGGCGAGAAAGGACGTGCGAGAGAGCGATGACCGAGCCAGAGGGAAATCAACTAGGGGAGTTGCGTGGGTTGCAATGGTGTTTGGAGTAGTTGTGGGCCGAATGCTACGAAAATATAATCTAAACCGACCGGAATAAATGCCTACACAAATTAATCCAAGGTTGGAGTGCCCCTCGCAATGTAAATAGCTCCGGCTTTGTGAGGGATGGAGAGGTAGTAGCTTCAATGCGTGGAAGATACGGTGTGAGAAAGCGAGGTCAATCGAGAGACATATAGATAGAGACAAAGTGAGTATGGTCCGACATTCATTGAACAAATATATATGCTCGGAGAGATATTGTCCGATTGAGCTTTTGGCAAGGGTGAGGGCTGTAAGATAGAGCTTGAGAGATGATCCGATCCACAGGCGTGTAGATATATTTTGTGCGTGGGAGGAAGCAAGGTCAACCGATCACATAGGGTCGCCGTGTGATCGAAAGAGTGAGACGGGTTGGAGAGAGTGACCTAGATAGACGATGTGCATGAGAGAGTATACAATGTGAATAGGTCGAATTGGGCTCAAACATGGTGATATATCGTTTTGTCGAGAAAGAGCGAGGTCAATCGAGACATCAGAGAGAGAGAGAGAGAGAGAGAGAGAGAGAGAGAGAGAGAGAGAGAGAGAGAGAGATTGAGTGAGCATGGCCCACCATGAGGTCAAAAGAGTGGCGGCGGCTTGGATGGACTGACCTAGATAGACAATCTGCGTGAGAGAGTATAGAGTGTGTCGATCGAGGCCCGAACAGGGAGATATATCATTTGTGTGTGAAAGAAAACGAGGTTAAATGAGACTTAGATAAAGAGAGCAAGATTGAGCGAGTGTGGCCCGCCGTGCGGAAGAAAGAGTGAGACAGTCTCGAGGGAGTGACCTAGATATACAACGTGCGTGCGTGCGCACGAGAGGTTGGGGGGCTAGATAGGCAATGCATGTATTTAGCGAGAGGGTGAGAGGAGAGGGGGGGAGAGAGAGCTCGGCATGGGGTGCAATGGCGGGTGTGTGAGGTAAATACATTTGGTAACAGAGTGGAAAAAGGGGTTGTGTAGTTGAGAGACTTAGAGATCGAAACATGGAGAGAAAGAATGAGCGTGTGTTGAAACCGATAGCTTCCTAAGGTGGTTAGGAGAGGAAGATTGACCGATCTGAGGAAGTATGTAGCGTTTGTCTTGGGGGGGGGGGCTAAAACAACATTTGAATGTACATAGTATGAGACTTAATATCGATGTTTCAATTTGGTGTACATTGTAAGATTTGAACCGAGGACCAGGCATACGGGTAATTATTTGAATTAGTGCCATACTAAGTTTCAAAAGTTGACATTGACTCAATTTGTTGTGCTATTTTGTAGGTCATATGTTTGAATCCATCCAAAAGTTTTCTCACTACCATGGTGTTCATCATATACATATGAATTTGTATTAAAAAGTAGCGTGGATACAATGAAATGCGAAATCCACGTTAGAATTGGAGATAAGCTATGTGACACACACTCTAATTCAAATAACTAACTTCGTGACACACACTCTAATTCAAATAACTAATTATGTGACACACTCTAATCCACGTTAAGCGTGGGTACCGTTCGATTTTTTCAAATAACTCCTCATTAATTAATTTATAGTACTCCCTCTGTTCACTTTTATAAGACCTTGAAGACATTTAGGACAATGTGCAAAACAGTTCATTTTAAGTTATGCAAATGACTTACAAAAGTGAACGGATGGAGTATCTCGTTCGAATGACTAATTATTGCAAGGAAAACACGGGCATGGTAATACA
Organism: Aegilops longissima; assembly: GCA_021605205.1. NCBI lineage: Eukaryota > Viridiplantae > Streptophyta > Magnoliopsida > Poales > Poaceae > Aegilops > Aegilops longissima. Next base: position 154,882,608 of record CM038680.1, read on the forward strand.
TATATAGATTCATTTGCAAATGAAAGAAGATTCGTTTGCATTCTCAAATGTAGGCGCACAGTAGACCAGAAGGTCGTGTCGGGTGGACGCTGCTTGGTGCCTTAAAGGCAACGCCTTTGGGTCAGCGACATGTGGGCCAGCCACTGTTGGGCCCACATGTCATGGACCAAAGGCAGGTGCCTTAAGGCACCAAGCATAATCTGTCGGGTGGTCGTGTGTGTCGGACGGACGCAGCACCCAGCCACCCAACCCCTCCCCCAAAAAAGGGCAGCGACAATATAAGTTCGCGCTTCCACTTTTCGGATTGAAATATCTGGCGGCCCCAATTCCAGCCCTGCAAAATCTCTCTTCTCCACCGTCCCCTTTCACGCCCAGATTGCTCAAATCCCTAATTCGCCGCCAACCCTCGAATCGCCCCTCGTCTCGTCTCTTTCCCCACTGTTCCCCACCTCTGTGCTGGACGACGACGACGAAGACGATGGTCGCGCTTCACCACCACACCGGAGCTACCTCATCTACGCCCTCGTCCACCGCACCGGGTGGTCCACCGACAACGTCGGCTGCCGCAACCGACGTGCCTCACAGACACCGAGTTCCACCGCATCAGGTGCGCTTCACCGAAGCCATCTCCCAGCTCACCGGGGCTACTTCACCGAGCACATCGTCGCACCTCCGCCCCCCGAGGCCGTTGGGGCTTCACCAACGGTCTCGTCCACCGCATCGTGGCGCTCGCTGCCACTCAAGATCTGCATCCCGCGCTGCCAGCCAACGCCGGCAAGATCACCCTCAACGGCTCAAGTGACCCGCACTCTAGCTAGGCGAGCATGCCCAAGCGCCGCCCGAACTAGGTATCCACACATCACTCCCTTGTGCACTGTTCGAGCGATGTTTGGATATCCTTTCACTGCTCTCTTAGCTTACACGCCTATGCAACTCGACTTTAACTCTTATTTCTTAGAGATATCATCTGAAACAAGCAAATCCATTTTTAGCGAAGCATGGCGGCTACTACGGGATCTGGTACACATCACGCACACCGTATAACCTTGTAAGTATCATCCTCGGTACAACATCAAGGTCGATTCCTCTTATTTGATCAACCATTCGCCGTGTCAAAAATGCAGAGGGGATGCAAGGAGCACAAGGCCTGCACATCCAAGCAAGTGGTAACATGGACTTGTACATGGAACATCCCAAGCGCAAGCAGAGCTGCGATGAGCATGTACAAAGAGCTAGCGTAAGTCCCTGCATTTCATTTAATTCGTCTTGGCATTCGTGTATGATTTGTGTGCGTGGCTGATCCACAATTCAAGTTACCAGGCGAACATTTAACTTAAAAATCTGAAGGCACTTGCACTCGAAATCAACATAACTTGAGAAATGTGAAGCTACATGCACTTTGAAAACCAGCTAATGATCCAAAGTAGTTCAGATTATAAACACTAAATGATGCAAGCACCAAAAACACAAAATGCAACATGGTGTACAAGGACTACAAACATGGTGCATACCTGCTTGAATTATTAGTTCTCGGCTGAAAATATCGAAGTGTAATTGCACGTATAACCAGTGCATAAACTGCATATCAATATATCTATCCTGCACAAGTATGCCAATAGTTTCAAACAACAGATTAGAAAAGTATTTATGCTATGTTGTCATGATACGGGACTTTACGGTAGATGGCCTCGGCGTTTCCTCAAGCTATGAAAATGCACTATAATTTGCTTGTCATCAATGCTCGCAAATCTCTGTCTCTCTCAACATAGTAGATCATCATTAGACACTAAATCCTTCAATGAGCTTGCAAAATGCTTGCATTAGATCCCTCATTAGACACTATATGTTCATCACCAGGAGCATGTAAAATGTTTGCATCAAATCCTTCATTAGCGTCATTCATTAGACACTTCTGGCTCAAGAACAACATGAGCTTGTATGTTTGCACCGGAAACTTGATTAGATACATCAGATTCATCGATTCAGTATTGATTGGGGAGTTATAAAATAAGTAGAAATTGGTTTCATTTTCTCATAGATTCCCTACATACAAGCAGTTTTACAACACCATCGGGTTTAACTATTGGCCAGAAATTGAAGAGTTGAATTAGATATAATCGGGGATGTGATGTACCTGCTCGTTGCGCATGCTACTCTTGCAAGCTGCGTTGTCCGTTTGCATGCAAGCTCGATGCCATGCCCGTCTTGCCGCCGCTGCCTCCCACGCAGGCTACACCTGGGTTGGATCTTCATCTTCTTGTCCTTCCGTTAAGCTTGAAGCCCGGCGACCGCCCTCCAACGAGGCGCGAGGAAATCTGTGTCGGTCTGTCCAGCGGTGGCTAGGTTAGGAGCGAACCAGGTGGAGGTGGAGCGAATGAATTGGGATTTTTCCTGCTGTCGATCGATATGGGAGGCGCTTGTTTGGGCCGCGAGCCTGCTATAGGGCCTGCCTTGCACTTATGTTATTGGCCCATCCAAATTGAAACATTTTTCTTCATTTTTTACATTGCCTTCTCATGCGTTGGGACGAACAAAACTAGCATGGGCCAACCTGGACGACTCAAACTAGGTGCACACTTTCCAGCCACCTGAGGCGGCCGCCCATACCAGCCCCTATGGTGGCGTCGCCCCTTTTTGCGTGTATGATTGGATAGTGAAAAATATTCGATGGCGCTTTTGATTTACCACAGAATGGTTGAATTGCTTGTTTCTATGAACTGAGTTCGCCAATAATGTGAAGGATGCCATCTTTTCATCCTATTGTAGATTGCTTAGATCTCGATATGCCAAAAGTAATCGCATGAAATATCTGATAAAAGCCGGTGTGATGTGTTTGGCTACAACTAGTCGACTACCGTCCTCATATAACATATCAAGGGCGCACCATCTTACCAGATTAACCATTCGACTTACCCATGCGGTGTGGGAAGAAAGAAGTATTGGGACTGCGTATCCAAGCAATTGATGCCATGGACTCCTTCGTACAACCTTGTAGCGAAAAAGAAGTTGCGGTGTGCTGTACAAAGAACTAGCGTAAGTTCAGTTACCGCTTCTCGAATTTTAGTTAGCCACTTATTGCAAAATTGTTCAATTACGTTGCTTGGCTTAATTTAGTTTGCTACTGATTACATAATGGCACAACTGTTAATCATATTGTAGACTGCGCCTATCTATGTGTTTGATACTTACTGTTAAGAATTACCTGTTTGCCTTAACTTAAATATCTACTTGTTTGTTTAAGCGCTTTGCTGCTTTGCAACAGCGGGTTACAATGATGTTAATAACTACTTTTCAGCATCAATTGAAACTCTTTAATTCCTTGTTTGTTTAACTGGTTTCTTTGTTATAACTCCCAGTTGAGATGTTTTGCTAACTTCAACTTTTCTGAATCAATCGAACTTTAATGGCAAAACAGGTTAGCCCAAGATCAAAGAGCGAGGTCCCCATGGACGTTGCATCATCCCAAGCAGATGGCACCGCATTAATCGTGCATTATGAATTGCCAACTGCTGATGCTCTAGAGGCTAAACTAGTGGTAGAAAGAGATTCGCATACGCACTTAGAGATGAAGTTGACATGTTGAGGAAGCAAACAGCACAATCACAAGCAGTACTCAAGACAACCATTAAATATTTGGTGGATTTCAAAAGCGAAGCAAGTGAGACTGACCAGATTGTTAAGGTCTGAAGGAAAAAGGAAATTAAATTCCTACTTGGTAAATCATAGGTGAAATGTTCTTTCCATAGTTGAATAACCTTTGTGTTGTCTGTTCATGTAATCAATCAAACCATTTGTTTTAGAGATCATGTAATAATTGTTTTTTTTGGTTTGTAATTTTATTTGAGCACAAGTCTGTATTAATTGATAAGACTCGGAGACATTTCATTTGGATTGCTGTGCCAGACCTACAAATATGCCAATCGGGCTGAATGTGCATTCAGCAATAGTAGTAGTATAGATGGACCATAAGTGGCACGCATCGGAAAGGGCCAAGATGCTGGCTAAAAAAAGGATGCTGTTGTAGCCAAAAAAAGTACAGCGGCCTGGCTTATGTATGTTAGTTGATATTATTGATTCCCCATACATCTACCTCCATTTTCCCTTTCATACACCGTCCGCGCTAGAACACCCCATCCCCACACTAGCCTCCATCCGCCACCCATCCATCGCCGCCGTCCTCCACCACATCCATCGCCACCGTCCTCCACCATGCTGGAGCGCCTACCAAGACCGCGTCGTCCACTGCTAGAGATGGATGTTTCTCATCCACGGCGACGGACCAATAGCCTTGCATCGCGTCCTCTCGCTTCATCGGCGCCGTCGTCCTCTTTTGCCGGGGCCGCTCACACGACCTTCTCTTCCACGCAAAGGGACTTATCCCCGATGCACCCGTCTACCGTTGCAGATCTCGCTTCAGCGCCACCGACAACCATCGCACCCCGATGCCTACACGGCGCCGCAAGAGAGGTGGTACTTCATATCTCCTTAACTTTTTGATCTCAACCAAAAAATAGATCTTAACTTGGTTACTCTACTTTTTTTTAGAATGGTTACTCTACTTTCTTTTCAGCTCTTAGAATTTAGTTAATTTAGTTCTTAGTTCGAAGCAAACAGTGGATGCTAAATATCATTTCTCCGGTTTGCAGCTTCAAATCTGCCATGGCACAGCCATAATACGGTTTAATTGATCATGCTTAGGGTTTAATTGATCATGTTGGTTCCATGGCTTTAATAGAAATCGGAGGGGAAACCCTCTTTTGCTAAAAAAATATGCTTAGAGTTTCCCCCTTTTATGATCACTATACGATCAGAATACGTGCTTCGTGTCATAATAACACTGCTCCACCCATCAAGCTAAACAAGCTTAGTTGTTCAAATATGAATCTGATATTATTAAAATAGAGTTGTTTAATTGGTTAGCTAAATGTTCCTAAATTAGTTTCGAAAATGCATGTTCGCCGCTCGGGTGTGTATCTCTACAGGGTGCCCACGGTGGGCCGGCCCACCCTGGGATTTTGGGTTGTCCCAGGCCCCGATACCCCTCTGTTTTGCTGCGCGCTTCCGATCTCTACTACTTCCCAGCCCGCCTGCCTGCTGGCGACTTCCGTCCCAGACGGCATGACTCTAGGAGGAGACGCCGGACTAATAGGAGGCCAGGAGCCGCTCGCCCAACAGTGTCACCGCTGCCCAAGGCGCCGCCGTGCCTACCTTCCCAAATCCGTTCAGGGCTCGAGCGTGCAACACCCACCAAGCCAACCCGATTTATCCCGAGATATGTCCTCAACACTCAAAGAGCCACTCCTCATCACCCATTTTCTAATTGATTCATTACTCATTAGGCAGGACTGTCATTAGGGTTTGTTGTGTGCTCGTGCTACCTACACTTAATGGTTCAGATGTATTTCGTAATCTTTAGTACCTCTAAAGTTCACGGGGTTTTCAAAATTCGGCCCTCGGAACATAAACTAGTCATTTTGGATTGTTGGTCGTAGTGACATTGACCCAGATTACTACTGCAAGCCAGGTTTGTTGACAATTTTACTTGTCTTTCTTACTCATTCGATATAATATCCAATTATTCACGTCGATTAGTTGCAAACAATAAGTGCTAGACAAACTTCTTCATTCAGATTTTGGACGGTCTCTTCTTCGCAGTTACAATTCTGCATACTTGTCCTAGTAAGCTCACAAGTAAATGATTGATTCACTACATCTATGCTTGCCTTGTCATATTTGTTGTCAATATTCTTTTAGGGTGGACCACCTGTTTCTAAATCTTTGGAACCGTAGACATGAGTGAATAGTATTTCTCTATGTGATCTCTTCCATCATGTGTGGGTAACGAACTTGCATTGTATAGAAAGAAAGTGTCATTTCAGCTTTTACATAGGTTTCGATCTTTTACATGGAATACAATCTGCCTACTTGCTTTGTGTCGCACTACCAACACTCCACCCTTGAAGCTAAACATTCGCCACTCATAATTGCTTAGTTTATTTGTTCAAATCTGAATTTCATATGATTCTAATGTTCCTACTTCAGTTTTGAAATGTGTGCACTGTTATAGAGACATAAGGGTTTGTATTTCGTGTGGTCAGTCAAGACGGTTGGGGAGGTGAACTTTGCATATGCATGGGTTTATAGGGAGACACTCTCCGAGTTGAATCCGCAATGCATTCCATAGATAATCTGACTACTTTTTATGTTTTCATGAATCTCAGATTCGAACAACATCATAATGATTATGAGCTTGCGCGCATGAAAAGAATAAAGCGAACAATGCCATGGCTGTCAAACTTGGCATTAAGGACTGAAATCAAGTCGGATGCAATGCAATGCAAACGCTCTCCACCTCTGATTCATGCTCGTAATATGATCCTAACGGTGATTACGAGCTAGAGGGAGACCTAAGTCAATGTAGCTCCCTAGTGGAGGAGTCGGAGGAAGATGCCCTATCTTATTCACCCATCAAGGTACTTGCTCTAACTTTCAAGGTTACATTGCTCGCACATATCTTGCAACCGATGCTTTGCATTGCTTCTACTTTGTTGAACTGCCATTAGCTTAGTTTACACATCGTGTATGTGAATCATACTGCCTATCCATTTTCAATTACATATTCCATCCGTCATCATACCATATTTATCCATTCAAATGTTGTTCTTGTGTATCGACGTTCAAAAGGAAGAGGGCGATTGCTGATCGTGGAGGAGCACAAGCAAAGTATTTGGAAAAGGTAGTGGCACCGATAAATCAAATAGCCCATTAGGTGTAGTTGCAATATCACCGACCCACAAAATACCCCAACTCTAGCAGACTCTAGCCCTACTACTTTGGTCATTTCTAATGCCCCAACTCAATGAACCCCAAGCGCAGCAAACAATATGATTATGCAGTTGACATAGCACCGGTATGCACGCATAAAACCCCATTCCAGAAAGAGTACACCAAATCCAGGTTGCCAAATCCTTTTCGAACGAGAGAGCCCCAATTGCAGCAAATAGGACCCTGTTCCATTTCTTCCAGTTTAGAAGACGAAGCTTATGTTGTTGTCGGGAACTTTGTGTGCATCTTTCCTTCATGGAAAGATTATACCATGATACAGAACAATTTCGATCTTCCTCCGCAACTTACGCGTAAGTAATGTACTAATGTTATTCATGGTCATTCTGCATATGTTTCTCACGACGAAGACACAAGATTTCATTCTTTTAAATAGGCGAGGAGCAAACTGGATTGTGATGACGAGCAAGGGTTGGTTGCGCTTTTCAAGCACTCGTTGATGAAGTATCGTTCCTACGAGGCAAGCGCGCTTCGATGGCAAGCCTCACGAACGAAATTTCTGTAAAGTCTCGGTGCTACATTTATCCGATGGTGACTGGAATAATCTTGTTACACATTGGTCTCGGCTGCAGCGTAAGGTACTGTCTATGATATCACATCACAATTTGAACTACATTTCTGCATTTGCCTTAATGTCTCACTTGTACGAAAACTGTTAGCAGAAGAACATTCGTTCTCAAGGGACCACATAATCTCACAACTATACTGCACACTGCATTGCTCTTGTGAGTACCTCTTGCCCTGTATGACCATACTTACTTTCATAGCTTTTTGATTATGTAGCATCACTGCACATGTTAGCCTCGTAATCGTCCATTTGGTGGACATTATAAAATCCGTATGTACTCTTACATAAATTTAGAATCAACCCAATGCTTTTGAAGAGGTTTAGCTCTGAAGTCCTCTTGTAAGGACTGAACATGGTCTATCACTGTACTTACATTAACAGCTACTCCCTCCGTCCCATAATATAAGAACGTTTTGTATAGTAAACCAGTGTTCAAAACACTCTTGTATTATGGGAAGAGGGATTGGTTCATTTTGTAGCATTCGCATCTTATCTCCTCGCCCACCATTTACTAAAAATATCAGATCTATATTTAATCTTACCAACAAGTAGAATACTGAGACAATGCGGTCGGAAGTGTAGCCCATTGCTCTTGTCAATACATTTTGTCTATGTAACGCTTGTACTTCCGAGGATTGGTAGTTGATTATGTAGCATCAATCTGCATCTTATCTTCATTATCCTCTATCCCTTCAAAGTATTATCATATCTATAATTACTCTACGTAGAGTACATGCAATGCTTATGAAGAAGATTATGTGCTGAAATTCTTGAGTTATCCTTCCCTTGACATGGAGAAGGGCATTATAAAGCCGGTGTTAACTGTTAATCTAAGTCAGTCCTTCTAAAGCCTTTATCCTCAACTGCTGTTTAATTTGCTCATACTCCCTATCATTTCTGCTGTTTAGTTTGATGTTTCTACCAAAATGCATGTTCGTAAGAACTGTAAGTTCTAAGTTTTACTTGTAAAACCAAATTCATATTCATACCATGCACATTACTTAATACTCCCTATATGTATGCTTGTTTTGTGGATCTATAATCCGGTGTGTGGTGAAGCAGCCCACGTTTGCACCTTGTCATCTCTGTTTTATCTTCTTGATGTGGTGATGATATGAACAACATGCCATGCACATTATACAAAATAGATACAATGATTTTCTTTGCCCTTCATCTATGCTTGTTATGTTGACATGGTAATCCAAAGAGTGTGGTGAAGCTCCCGCATTATGAACAATGCCAAATTATGCTATTGATATTTTGAACTTACTCTTTATTTTCTAATTTGAAATTGGATAGAATTGATGTGAGCAGTTATCATCTTTGTTTATACGTGCAAAACCTGTCATCTCTCTGCTTTGTTTCAGGTGATATGCACGATGGCATGCACAAGTCTCGTGAAGGCTGTGAGACAAACCCAACATATATTGCAGCAAAGAAGGCAAAACATCTTGAAGATAGCGAGACAACCCCAAAGTCTTGTCTTGATGCGGTGTTCAAGTTACTTGAGACTAACGATCGGACAAGCTCACAGAATTCGTTATGCGAATCAGTTCGACTTCTTGGTCCCAAGTTCTAGCGAAGGCATTACGCAACTCAACTTCGACTTGAAGTCCTATCTCTAAGAAAGATTGCGAGAGAACACCAATGAGAACCTCATCGCTAAACAGCTACACACGGAAGCTATGACCGACATGCTAGGCGGTCTCACAGCCTTGCTCGGCTGACTTGCTTGCAGTTCCCCTGCAAGGCTAACCTTTCTTGAACTATCTTGGAAGTGGTCTCGGTTCAGTATTATTTTGTTACGCTGCAATGCTGCCCAGTTTTTGTAATCCGCTTCTTCATTGCGCTTTATGATCACTGGTGGCGAACTTCGATGCCCGGTGGATGTAATATACCTTAAATCCTTTATTGTATAGTGTAGGTTTATTCTTAGTTACTATGCCGTAATTTCTTTATTGTATAGAGTAGGTTTGTTCTTAATTCCTACTAATTCTTGCCATCATTAAGCTATCTTGAAAAAAATCAGATGTAGTCGGCCGGATCGAAACATTCGACTCTAACGAGGCCAGAGTTTTTAGCGGGCACAAACGTGCCGAACAGCTCACGGGCGGCGGCAGCCGAAATGAACCCGGCCCATGATTGTGCGAATCAAATCACGGGCTTTTAACATGCCAAAATTGTCTCGGTCCTTGTTTGGCCCAATCGACATCGGTCATGCGGCGGGCGGATGCAAACCGGCCGTAGTTAGGCCAAACTATATGGCGGGCTTTTAACGGGCGAAATTAATATAGGGCGAGAAATGTTAGCAGGCCCTTAACAGGCCAAAACTAATATCAGGCCGAATTACTAAGTGGGCCTTTAGCAAGTGGGCCCAAAAGCATAGTGTCCAGTTGACGGGCCGAATCTGATATGGGCCATAATTGAGCCCAAAGCCTCTTAAAGGGCCGGACCTGATTTGGGCCGTAATTTGGCCCAGAACGTGCTAGGCTTTTAACGGCCCGGATCTCATATGGGCCACTATTAGGCCCGGAGCGTGGCAGACCATTAATGGACCGGATCAAATATGGGCCGACATTTGGCCCAAAACATGGCAGCCAGTTAATGGGCCGGCCTACTAGGGTCCTCAAAATCTTGTGGGCCTACAGCTGGGCCGGCCCATTAATGTCGGCAAAATCTCGTGGGCCTTTAGTTGGGCCGGCCCATTATGATCCGCAAGAATCTTGTGGGCCTTTACCTGAGCCGGCCCATTATGGTACACAAAAATCTTCTGGGCCTTTACCTGGGCCGGCCCATTATGGACCGCAAAATCTTGTGGGCCTTTAGCTGGGCCAGCCCATTATGGTCCACAAAATCTCATGGGCCTTTAGCTGGGCCGACCCATTATGGTCCGCGAAATCTTGTGGGCCTTCAGTTGGGCATGCCCATTTAAACTTGATGGGCCGGTCCACGTGTCAACATATCATAGGCGCGTCTCGCCCATTGGATGAGTGACACCTGTGCCAACGCGGACCTGACACGTGTCTCCTCCAGCCAATGATGATTTTACACATGGAAAATCCCCATTGGTCGGGGCTGTTAACGGGTTAACGGATCCAAAACCTGACCTGATAGTTTAACGACGTTCCGTTACGGTGGATGCCACGTGTCCGTCACCCTTGATGAAAGCACTTCTGTGACGCGCAATTTATCGTCATGGAAGTGGACACTTCCGTGATGATAATTTTGGTAATGTCATGGAACACTTCTATGACAGCACAGGTATGACTATCTTGATTCTGTCATGGATGTACATGCATGAAAAAAAACGCGACCTACTGTGACAAACACGTATCATCACGGAAGTGTATTTTTTTCTAGTGCGCGGTGACATCCGGAGTCCCGCCTAAGCTCGCTACTGACCCGGTTCACGGAGTCCTGTTAATACAATGCTACAGCCGGGTTCGCCGCAGCCGATTGACATGCTCGATGTTGATTCATGTATGCCTGTCCCCGTAAGTTAGTGCCACGTTGGGTTCACGACTAGTCATGTCGGCCCGGGTTCTCTGTCATATGGATGCTAGGACACTATCACATACGTGAGCCAAAAGGCGCAAACAGTCCCGGGCCATGGTAAGGCGACACCCGTGGGAATACCGTGCATGAGGCTGCAAAGTGATATGAGGTGTTACCTGCTAGATCGATGTGACTTGGAATTGGGGTCCTGACAACCCCGGACTTGAAGAAGATCCGGACACATTTGTGGAGCTTATTGACAGGAAGTTCTATCAATTGAGTTGCGATGATGACATGGTGGCCATCATAGCCGATTATCCTGGACTACTCCCTGCATCGCATGTAAGTAAAACCAGAGTCCCAACTTCCGAGAAGGATCCCTTTTTCTGCACTTCACCTACCGCACACATACGGTGTCTTACAGGGAAGGCTCTCGGGACGCCATGCCGAACCCGCAGTGACTCGCCAACAAGGGCACCGAAGCCGGGTAGGCTTAAAAGGAAGGCGGTCAGGACTGAGACGCCGTCGCAGAGGTATGAAAAAGAACCCCGCTCCGTGGTTGTCGTCTTTTAAAATATAATAATGTCCATGTTTCCTAGTAGGAAAAACGCTCGCCGGACTATATCCGGAGAGGTTGCCGGCCACGCCTCCACCAGCCGGGCTGCAGAGCCGGACTTAGAGGCAGATGCTAACATGGGACCAACACCGGATGTTCCTCCTACAGAGGATGCGGATAGGCTGTCCGCTACGAATTCCGAAGTGGAGAGTGCCATGAATCACAAAGCGCCGCGGGCCGTATTCTGACGCTTGTTTCTCCCAAGAGGCATTTGATGCCTTTAACTCAGGAGACGCGTACATCCGAGCTGCTCAAAATGGTCTTGCCAGAGCCACGGACCAGTATGTGAAGGATATACGGGTAAGAAAATCTAATAATTATGTATATCAGTAGCCCCTGAGACTTGAAACAGTTGGCACAACTGATTTAAGGATCATTGTTTGCCTAGGTTCTTAAGGAGAAGAATACCCGGTTGTCTCAAGAGCTGGAGGAGTGCAAAGCCCAGCTTCAGGCCGCAGTTGCCGCAGTGAAGGAGTCCGAGAAGGCCCCATCTGGTAACACTTATTTCTATTGCAAAGAAAGACATGAACCAGGTAGTATGCGCATGCATACAAATCTAACAATAGATTCTGCAGATGACTCCGGAGTGAATCCGGAGGTCATGCGAGGGGATGAGCAACATGCTCAACAACAGCTAAAAGCTAGCGAGCACGTGCTTACACGGGTTAGGCGGGAGAAAACCGATCTCTAGGACGCCAATACCCGGCTGGGCGTTGAACTGAAAGATGTTTCAGCCCAGCTTGCTGACTCCGTAAAGGAGAATAAGAGGCTTCGACGCGGCATTTTCACTAAGTGCTTGAACGAACTTTTAAAGAGTTCGACGAAGAAACCTGCTAACAGAGTTATGTCTGCAGGTATGCTGACGGGTCGTCCCGCGGAGAAGATGCCCGGGTCTGCGGGTGATCTTCTGCCAGAGCTCTCACAACTGCACAAACAAGTTCGACAGGTGATGCAGGGCATTGCCCAAGCCTTGTGGCCATCCGCCTCCCTACCAGGAGGCATGGGGGAGCTTGTCGAAAAGCTCAAGGGAGCGCGGCGGCGCTTCCGAGTATGGAAGAAATCAGCCTGCCGACAAGGTGCAAGGGAAGCCTGGCCATGGTGAAGACGCGATATACCAAGGCTAACCCGAACCACATGGCCGAGGTCGGACCTGTGGGGCCTGATGGGAAAGAGATCCCCGTCAGTTTGGTGTATGACCAGGTAGAATTAGCCGCAAAGTATTCTCAACAGGACTGTAGGCTAGACGGCCTGTTGGATGGTATAGAAGAAGAATTTAGTCAGTCTAAATGACTGTGTACTTCAGGTGACATATATTGTCCCTAGCCGGATTGTAAATCATTTGTCATGGCGGACCCTTTCGCTTCAACCTCCGGACCCGATAGTCCGGAGTGTATCCGAATACCCGTTCAGTTATGTAAAAATCAGGATATGCGTGGAAACCAGGCGTAGGGGGTCATAAGTGCTTGAACAGACAAGTACCCAACTAGCTATGTTATATTACATGGATAGTAAGAAACATCTTCCGAGGAGAATAGTTCCGTTAAGGGTTCCTTTCCTTGGGTACACATGCATTAATATGCATGTCCGGACTACGAAAACAGACGCGGGATATAAACTTCTGGGGACATGTAGTACAATAAATAGAAATCGTCTTTTGTTCACCGACCGAATATTCCCTTAAGAACGCTAGCTTTTGGCTTCACCCAGTCTGAGGTACACATCCGGCTGACCCGGCAGTAACAATCACAGAGGTGCTCCCCTTATGCCCTAGCCGAATTAACGTGAACGTAGGGCATAAACACAAGAGCCAGGCAGCCCATCTTGGCCAAAACTTAAGTCATAGTGATGCATATAATGGCGAAAAAAGCTACATGTGAAAAGTAATACATGTGTGGGGCCTAGAGCCCGGAACGTAGCTGAGGGAGTCATGGACTAGGGGGTGTCCGGATAGCCGAACTATCACCGTTGGCCGGACTCCTGGACTATGAAGATACAAGATTGAAGACTTCGTCCCGTGTCCGGATGGGACTTTCCTTGGCGTGGAAGGCAAGCTTGGCGATATGGATATGTAGATCTCCTCCCATTGTAACCGACTCTGTGTAACCCTAACCCTATCCGGTGTCTATATAAACGGAGGGTTTTAGTCCGTGGGGCTAACAACAATCATACCATAGGCTAGCTTCTAGGGTTTAGCCTCTCCGATCTCGTGGTAGATCCACTCTTGTACTACCCATATTATCAATATTAATCAAGGGGAGTAGGGTTTTACCTCCATCAAGAGGGCCCGAACCTAGATAAAACATCGTGTCCCTTGTCTCCTGTTACCATCCGCCTAGACGCATGCAGTTCGAGACCCCTACCGAGATCCGCCGGTTTTGACACCGACATTGGTGCTTTCATTGAGAGTTCCTCGTATGTCGTCATCTTTAGGCCCGATGGCTCCTTCCGATCATCAACAACGGCGTGGTCCAGGTGATACTTTTCTCCTCGGACAGATCTTACGTATTCGGCTTTGCTTTGCGGGCCAATTCACTTGGCCATCGGAGCAGATCGAAAGCTACGCCCCCACCACGAGGTCAGGTTTGGGAGTTTAAACTACAAGGCCGACATCCGCGGAGACTTGATCTTCGACGGATTGAGCCACAACCAAGCGTGCAGACTGTCTCGATGGGCATGATCTAGCTCTGCCGCGAGCAAGTGCCACGGAGCGCAAGAGCGTCGCTCCGACCCTTAGCTCGAGCCGACTCCGCCGATCGAGGGCGAGTGGCTGGACACCGCCTCGGGCTACGATCTCTCTGGCGATTGAGGCGAACACCATCCTGTCGCTGCGGATCCCGTGACTCCAAGGTGCGGACTCCTCTCCGGACTCGAACCTCCCGCCCAACCAATCGAATCCGATTGGGCACCGGTCATGGAGTTCACTATCGCGGACATCTTTCACAGACTCGCCCTTTGGCGACATCCTGAATTCATTAAAGTCTCTCTCTTTATCGGGAGAGCCACGGCGAACTACGGTCGGGGAAGGTTGGGATGCAGACGATGAAGAAATTCAACGCCCACCCACCGCCCACTTTGTAGCCACTGTCGAAAGCTTAAACGATGTGCTCGATTTCGAGTCCAAAGACATCGAAGGTATGGACGACGATGTAGGAGACAACCATGAACCAGCACCTATAGGATACTGGACAGCCACCTCATCCCACGATGTATACATGGTGGATACACCTAATGGAAGCGTCGACGAGGAACAACAGGACACTATGAAGGATAAATCCCTTGAAAAGCAGTCAAAACGGCAACGTAAACGCTGCACCAAGTCCCGCCTCGACAAAGACAGCAGCCACACAGGCCCAACCATAGAGCAGGGCGAACCGGTGGACGACGAACACGCTATCGAGCAACCGTCCGAACAGGACAACTTGGATAAACAACCCGTCCCCGGCAAAGATAACAGTTCGGACGATTTCACGCCGGACAAATTGTTGGAGCAGAAGAACCTCCACAAAAGGCTCGCGCTGCGTAGCCCTGAAAAAAGCGAAGCGGAAGCTCAAAACAGCGGAAGATGCACTCAGAATCAGATGGAGCAAAGTACTCAACACGCAGAGAAATACGGCGACGATCGCCAAACAAAGAGCTACCCAAGCGCAAATTACTGCCCGAATCGATGAGGAGGCCGTGAAGCCCCGCAATCAAAGAACAAAGAGGCCGCCCGGTCGGATAGATGACCACATGGCAAACATGGCTGGCAAGCGGCGCCGCGCACACAATCCGCACGCGATCTGCGTAAGATTCAGCATCAAAAGGATGGCCTAGTTAGGTCCATCTATGGGCGAGAAAGCAAGCTCTTCCAAGCAATGCGACACGCCAAATATCCGAACATCACGGCACACCCAAATATAGGGTGCCACACACCCTGTGTTTCACCGATGAGGTCTTTGGATCATGAATTTCAGTGAGTTCAAACCCGTAAACATAGAGGCATACGACGGAACAACAGACCCTGGAGTCTGGATTGAGGATTACATCCTCCACATACACATGGCTAGAGGAGATGATCTCCACGCCATAAAATACTTACCCCTCAAGCTCAAAGGGCCAGTCCGGCATTGGCTCAAAAGCCTCCCTGAAAATACCATTGGAAGTTGGGAAGAGCTCGAGGATGCTTTTCGGGCAAATTTTCAAGGGACTTATGTCCGTCCTCCGGATGCAGACGATTTAAGTCACATAACTCAACAATCCGGAGAGTCAGCCCGCAAATTCTGGAACATGTTTCTTACCAAAAAGAACCAAATAGTCATTGTCCGGACCAAGCCTTAGCAGCTTTCAAACACAACGTCCAAGACGAATGGCTCGCCAGACACCTCGGCCAGGAGAAGCCGAGAACCATGGCTGCATTAACAAGCCTCATGACCCGCTTTTGCGCGGGAGAGGATAGTTGGCTGGCAAGACGGAGTACCAGCGACCCAAGTACATCCGAAGTCAGGGATGGAAATGGAAAACCTCGACGCAGCAAGGACCAGCGCCGGACAAAGGGAAACAACCCGAAGAGCACGGCAGTCAACGCCGGATTCAGAAGCTCCCGGCAGAATCATAAAAAACTGCCCCTCAAGGACAACAACGACGAGCTATCCAACCTAAACAAAATCTTGGACAAAACATGCCAAATCCACAGTACTCCCGAGAAGCCTGCAAACCATACCCATAGAGATTGTTGGGTCTTCAACCAGTCCGGCAAACTCAATGCCGAACACAAGGGGCTCGACACACCAAGCGAGGACGATGTCGAACCCCACAAGCAGAGCACCGGAAAACAAAAGAATTTCCCACAAAAAGTCAAAACAGTGAACTCACTTCAAGTGACAAAAGGGGAAAACAGAATGGCGCCCATAGAAACACGCGCCGCACGGTCTATCCCAGCAGAGTCCCAACGATGGTTGTCAAAACCAATCACCTTCGATCATCAGGACTATTCCGGAAGTATCCGGAACGCAGGATGGACTGTCTTGATATTAGATCCTATAATCGACGGACTCCAATTTACACAAGTCCTAATGGACGGAGGTAGGGATCTAAACCTGCTATATCAGGACACAATCCGCAAAATGGGGATAGACCCAACCAAGATTCGCCATAGAAACACCTCCTTCAAAGGGGTAATGCCGGGCCTATATGCCCATTGTACGGGCTCCCTACTGCTAGAAGTTGTGTTCGGCTCATCCGAAAACTTCCGCCGCGAAAACTTAACCTTCCACATCGCCCCATTCGAAAGTAGCTATCAAGAACTACTGGGGCGTGAAGCTTTCACCCGCTTTAACGCAATACCGCATTATGCATCTCTTACACTTAAAATGCCCGGTCCACGCGGCATCATCTCATTAAAAGGGAGTATTAAGTGTTACTCGAGCACGGAAGAACGTGAGACTGCCTTGACAGCCCCACACCAATCCGGCTCCGCTAATCAAAGCACCTGAATAGGTCATTCGAACCCCGGACATGGCTAGACGAGTCCGGCGCCTACTAGCGGCATACCCCCGTACAAGGGGCTGCACACATGTACAACAAGAGATAATAAAGCTCAATCGTATTCACTTTTCGAACCGTACTCTGTTTATTTAATATAAAGTACATTTTTCGCATGATCCTTTTTTTCCTTTCAACTAAGTTCTTCTCTTTTACAGATGAACACCGTGCTACACCCGTCCAGGATACGGCACAACGGAGACACAGGTGCAGACGTGCAGTAGGGACCCGTTGCAAGCATTCTTTTCAGATTAAGACCCTGCGTAAACCTTTTTTACTGTCTCTTGTTGATACACATCCCCCGGTTTCTTGCTATAACCGAGGAGGAGGCTGGCGTTTTGGCATCGGCCGCACCAGAATTTTTGCGTGCACGGACACTGGGGCTTAGGGCATTATTCTGCCCGCTTTCATAAAGAACGAATACCTTAGGGAGTGTTAGGCGTCTCGAGTTAGGCCTTATATGCATCAGCTCGAATCATGTCTTTGGTCAAATGTTGGGTTTGCCCGGCTCTGTGTTTTGCTGCCTTACGCCCGCGTTCTATCGGCTAACGCGCACCGGAGAACTACTACGATTGTGCCCGGTTCGCCAGAGAGCACCTCAAGAGATAAATAAAACCGATCACTGTCATGATATAGCGTGAGACTAGTCAACCACTCGATGACCCACCGGAATGTTTAGAATTTCCCCGCATTAACGAAGGACCGTTTCCCGGTCAGGCACATACGCGCCCTGAATTCGGGAGAGCGCGGTGCCCCTAGGGGCTATATAGTAGCCCCACCATCGAACTCCTATGGCTAAGTGAAAGTGATAAAGCATTATAGTCCGGTTGCCAGTTTGCTACGCTATCACCTCCTTTATAGGACCAAGATGTTGGATTAAGTGTGAAAATGCGCCTTTTTGCAAACACCCCTGCACTATGTGTGTGAAATGTCAAGCGAACTGCCATCTTTCAGGTTATATACACATATACATCAACGCCGCACATGAGGTGTTTTAATACTTGAACGCGCAAGTATAAAAAGCTCTTATATTACATTGAAACATTGTTTTCACAAATCATACATGTCATTAAAACATAATATCCTTCGAGCACTGCGTCTCTATTAAACGAGCGCCCTGCATGACTTCCTCAAAATAGTGCTCTACAGGTACTCGGCTTCTGTCCGAATCTCGGGATGCAAAGTCGGTGGCCTTCATCTCCGCCCAGTATGTCTTGACATGGGAAAGAGCCATCCGCGCACCCTCTATGCATGCTGACCGCTTCATTGCATCGATATGCGGCACCGCACCAAGGAACTGGTGCAACAAGCCAAAATAACTCTTCGGCTTGGGCATTTTCGGCCACAAATGAGTCACGACAGCCTTCATGGCAAGTCCGGACAACCTATTCAGCTCAGCCCGTTCGGCCAAACGATCGGTTAATGAAAGTGGACGCTCCGGACTATAACTGCGACCAAAAAGCTCTTCCATTCCGTGATCCTTTTGACCTCGGAAGTGTTCGGCCGCGTCTGCGGCACTCGCCGCCAAGTCCAGATAAGCATCCTTCCCACTCCACAGCCGGTCCAATTGAGCGTACTTAGGATCCGTTAATTTTCTCCGCATCAGAAAGGGCTTTCCAGCCGCAATATCTCCGGCCTGACGTAGCTCCTCCTTCATAGCTCTCATCGTAGAGCGAGTATCCTTGGCCTCGATGGCGGCCTTTTTCGGGTCCTCTTGTTTCGCTCGATCTTCTTTTTCAAGAAGCTCGCAACGGTCAGCAGCATTCTTCAACTTCACGGCCATCTCGGCCATTTCTTTCTTGCTTCGGCAGTGAGGAGCCTGTTCGGCTTTTAGCTCTGCGGCCGCCTTCAAGGCCGCCGCATCACTTTTTCTGGCTTGCTCCTTGGCTCGGGCGAGCTCCGCCCGAAGGTTCTCCATAGCAGCGGCACCATCTGCATTAAGCATACATGTTGTAAGGCATGGGCGTCAAGCTCCCTTACCAAGTGTCCGCGGAGAAGTTGCATACCTTGTGACTCGTCAAGCCACTTATTAACAAGCGTGATGTCTGCATCCGCCACGTCAAGTTGCCATTTCAGTTCGGCAAATTCATCAGCCCGGCTAGCCACCGGATGCTTCGCCACCTACATAGGAAGAGTGCATATTATACCTGGGGTTATGATCCTCGGTGCACCTTCATTTTTGACACCGCACCAAGTCTCAGGGGCTACTATCTATACAGGGCGCATTTTATATGCAAAACTGTCAGAAGGTACATCATTTTGCGTACCTCAAAACCCGTCAGTAAACTTATGACGGCGTCATGCAATCTGCCCTCAGCGGATGAAATCCTTTCAATCACCGTACCCATTAACGTCACGGTGATCTTCCCGAGATAAACGC
This sequence comes from Aegilops longissima, assembly GCA_021605205.1. NCBI lineage: Eukaryota > Viridiplantae > Streptophyta > Magnoliopsida > Poales > Poaceae > Aegilops > Aegilops longissima. The sequence continues at coordinate 154,902,030 of CM038680.1, forward strand.
TTCGCCCGAGCAGATCCTTCAGCTCCTCTCACCGTACACCGTTGGTGCGGACTCGTCCGTGGCCTTTTCGAAGGCGGACACGGAGGGCTTTGAGGGGACATCGGCTGCCTTCGGCCCCGCCAGATTCGGAGAAGCCCTCGCGACGACACCTCGAGGGTCGTCCACCTCGCATAACGTTACGGCAGCGGAGGCGTTTCGCTCTCCATCATCTCCGGATCAAGATCCCTAAAGGCGAGCTCACTGTGAAGGGCTGAGATCCGAACTACAAGGTAAACTTTGGTTACCTTGAGAAATAAAACGAGGATGTTTCTCTTTAAAAACGCCTTTACTTACGGCTCATTTGGAGGGCTGATCTCCTTGGGGAAAAAGTGCGGCGGGGCATCTCCCCTTGCAGACCCTCTGGTGAAGATTTCTTCCCCGCTTGAGGCTTTGGTCTCGGGTTGAAGCGGTCCTCTTCTCCCTTGGAGGAGGGATTCTCGATCCCCTTTCTTGATAGCCTCCTTCACGGAGGTAGTAGTTCCGTGTTCCCCCTTCGCCTTCTTCAAAGGCACAACCTCTAGCATCTTAGTTATCAGGATCCGGCGTGGTCTCGGGGAGGGGCGGACACTGATCAGTTTTGCTTTTGCTATCCACTCTGTTTAAGGATAGCTCTTTTAAGGGCAAGTTTATGATGAATATGCGGATAGCATGTCCGGGGACAGGACTACTTACTTGAGTATCCGGGCGATTGCAGCTCAGACCTGCGTCCTCGGTTAAGTCCGGACACATTGCTTGTGATCCGAAGAACAGTTGGTACATCTCCACGGGCGTTACGCCCATAAAATGTTGGGGAGCTCGTGGTCCCTCCGGATTAAACTCCCACAGGCGGAGGGTTGACGTTTGCAGGGCAAGGTGCGACGAATCAGCATGAACTGTGCCACTACGACCAGATTGATCTCTCTCTCTCTCTCTCTCGGAGGTCTCGAATACGGCCCTGCAAGAGAGGTACGTCCTTGGACGGTCCCCAGTCGAGCCCTTTATTGACCCATGACGCCCGCCGCAGTGGAGGACCCGAGCGGAAGGCAGGTGGCGCCGCCCATTTGGTGCCCCTGGGAGCGGTGATGTAAAACCACTCCTCTTGCCACAAATTGAGCTCCTCTTGAAAAGAGCCCTCGGGCCATGGAGCGTCCGCATTCTTGCTTATAACAGCCCCTCGCTTTTCTGCACGATGCCCCTTGATCATCTTGGCTCCACTTTGAAGGTCTTGAGCCACAATCCAAGTGAGGGGTAATGCGCAGGAAGGCTTCACATACGACAATGAATGACGAGATGTGGAGGATGGACTCCGGATCCAAGTCATGGAATTCCAGCCCATAATAAAACATGAGCCCCCTCACAAAGGGGTCCGTCGGGAAGCCTTAACCCCGAAGGAAGTGAGACACGAATACCACGCTCTCACCAAGCTCGGGAGTGGGAATAACCTGCCCTTGGGCAGGCAGCCTATGCGAAATTTCGCCGGTTAGATACCTGGCGTCTCTCAGCTTTAGCACATCTCCTTCCGTGACGGAGGAAGACATCCACCGGCCATGCAGGTCGGAGCCGGACATCGTTGAAGGTGAAGCGCCTAAATCTGGAGCTTTGGGTGTTGGAACTTCGGCGAGGGCAGATTCGATTGAGATTGAAAGAAAGGAGCGGGCCTTGGTCTCGTTATAAAGAGGTTGAATACCAAGAGCCCTCCCCGTGACCGTTCAGGACTCGCCTTCGATGATGGAGGCGTGCCAATGGGCACGATCGGGTTACCCACCCGTATTGATGAGGATCCGGAATAAGGGGCACGATCTCCGCTCGATAAGGCGTGCCAAAGAAACCGCCTCGCTAAACGCGCTGAGGTGGAACAGTAAAATACGGGTGTGATGTCACGCCGCGGAATACGTCAGCAGATCTGTGCAAAGGTTATTCTCTCCACGGTAGTATGTGGAACTTGTTTTGCAGAGCCGGACACTATCCTTGTGTTCAAAATCTTCTATGAAGTATTCGGAGGAGGAACCCGCCTTGCAATGCCGAAGACAATATGTGCACCGGACTCGTCGTCATTGAAGCCTGGTTAGAGGCTCTTGAGGAGTCTGGATTAGGGGTGTCCGGGTAGCGAACTATCACCGTTGGCGGACTCGGACTATGAAGATACAATATTGAAGACTTCGTCCGTGTCAGGATGGGACTTTCCTTGGCGTGGAAGGCAAGCTTGGCGATCTACGGATATGTAGATCTCCTACCATTGTAAGCGACTCTGTGTAACCCTAACCCTATCCGGTGTCTATATAAACCGGAGGGTTTTAGTCCGTGGGGCGAACAACAATCATACCATAGGCTAGCTTCTAGGGTTTAGCCTCTCGATCTCGTGGTAGATCCACTCTTGTACTACCCATATTATCAATATTAATCAAGCAGGAGTAGGGTTTTACCTCCATCGAGAGGGCCCGAACCTGGGTAAAAATATCGTGTCCCTTGTCTCCTGTTACCATCCGCCTAGACGCACAGTTCGGGACCCCCTACCCGAGATCCGCCGGTTTTAATAGAACTCTGCCGCTCTATCATGAGGGCTGGCTTCTCCCTCCTCCCGTGCTGAATCCGGAACGTAGCTATATTAAGCTTCTATATAAGAAGCCCTGGTATCATGAGCTGCCAAGCGTCAAGATTGTGTAGTCAAGACACATTTTAGCCTTTTAAGGCCTTGAAGAAAAAAGGGAAGAAAGAAAGAAAGAAGAGATGGATAATATATATATATATATATATATATATATATATATATATATATATATATATATATATATATATATATATATATATATATATATTGATGAGGTAAGGAGACGAACACAGAGTCCGGCACTAGGCGAAGAACCTTCGGAGTCTGGCTGCGTTCCATGGGTTTGGCTAAAGGTCGATTGTCTGATGCATCACGCAGACGGTACGCTCCACCGGTCAAAACTTGGTCAATAACGAAGGGACCTTCCCATTTGGGCTTGAGCTTGTTCTTTTTCTTCTCCGATAGGCGTAGAGCGAGGTCGCCAACGTTATAAGTTTTGGCCCATACTTCTCTGCGCAGGTACCTTCGAGCCTGTTGCTGATAGAATGCGAAACGGGCTTTTGCCACATCACGCTCCTCCTCCAGGGCGTCCAAACTGTCTTGCCGATCAAGCTCGGCTTCTTTCTCTTCATACATGCGCACTCGAGGTGAGTCATGAATTATGTCGCAGGGCAGTACCGCCTCTGCGCCGTACACCATAAAAAATGGTGTGTATCCGGTAGTGCGATTCGGCGTGGTCCGCAGCCCCCATAGTATGGAGTCGAGCTCCTCTACCTAGTGCGTATCGGATTCCTTCAAGGATCGCACTAATCTGGGTTTAATGCCGCTCATGATAAGACCGTTTGCTCGCTCGACTTGACCGTTAGTTTGCGGGTGATAGACGGAAGCATAATCGAGCTTGATGCCCATGTTGCTGCACCAAAGTTTTACCTCGTCGGTTGTAAAGTTCGAGCCGTTATCGGTGATGATGCTGTGGGGAACGCCATAACGGTGTACAACCCCGGATATGAAGTCTATCACTGGTCCGGATTCGGCCATTTTAACTGGTTTGGCTTCTATCCATTTGGTGAATTTATCCACCATGACTAATAAGTATTTTTTTCTTATGGCTTCCCCCTTTGAGGGGTCCGACCATATCAAGCCCCCAGACCACAAAGGGCCAAGTAATGGGGATTGTTTGGAGAGTGGTAGGCGGCATATGGCTTTGGTTTGCAAAAAGCTGGAAACCGACGCAACGTTGAACAAGGTCCTGTGCGTCTGCTCAGGACGTCGGCCAGTAGAAATCTATACGGAAGGCCTTGCTTACAAGGGCCTGAGCTATAGCATGGTGGCCGCCAAGTCCATCATGAATTTCTGCCAAAAGTTGCCGCCCTTCCCCTTCGGAGATGCACCTTTGAAGGACTCCGGTAGCGCTTTTCTTATAAAGCTGTCCCTCGTGGACCTTGTAGGCTTTAGACCGCCGCACAATGCAGCGCGCCTCGTTTGGGTCCTCGGGTAGTTCCTGCCTAGTTAGGTAGGCCAGAAATGGTTCTGTCCACGGGGCGATGATAGCCATTATTACGTGGGCGGAAGGTGTTATTTCGGTGGCAGAGCCTCCGATTATGTCAGAGTGTTCGGTATCTGGTGTTGTGGCCAGGTCCGGACTATTGTTACCGGTCTCTCCTTCCCATACCACGGATGGCTTAAACGACATTTCCAAGAAGATATTAGGTGGGACAGGGTCGCGCTTAGCACCGATGCGGGCGAGGATATCCGCCGCCTGATTGTTTTCCCAGACCACATGGTGGAATTCAAGCCCCTCGAACCGAGCTGACATTTTGAGGATGATGTTGCGATGAGCCGCCATTTTTGGATCCTTGGCGTCGAAGTATCCATTTATTTGAGATATTGTGAGGTTCGAATCCCCACGCACCTCTAGGCATTGAATGCCCATGGAGACTGCCATCCGGAGACCATGTAACAGGGCCTCATATTCTGCTGCATTGTTGGAGTCTGTGTATAGTATTTGGAGTACGTATTGGACTGTATCTCCGGTGGGGGATGTCAAGACGACACCAGCCCCCAGACCAGCTAGCATTTTAGAGCCGTCAAAGTGCATGATCCAATTGGAGTATGTATCGTACTCTTTAGGGAGTTCGGCTTCTGTCCATTCGGCGACGAAATCAGCCAGTACTTGTGACTTAATGGCTCGCCGTGGTTTGTATATTATGTCGAACGGGAGGAGCTCAATAGCCCATTTAGCAATCTGGCCCGTGGCCTCGCGGTTGTTTATTATGTCATTGAGTGGTACTTCAGAGGCCACCGTAATTGAACACTCTTGAAAGTAGTGTCGTAGTTTCCGGGATGCCATGAAGACCACGTATGCTATCTTTTGATAATGTGGGTACCGTGGTTTGCATGGAGTGAGGATAGTGGATACATAGTATACCGGCTTTTGAAGCGGGAACTTATGTCCGTCCATCTCTCGTTCGACGACGAGCACTGCGCTTACAACTTGGTGTGTTGCCGCTATATATAACAGCATTGGTTCGCCGACGTTTGGCGCGGCCAAGATTGGGTTTGTGGCCAAAACGGCTTTTATTTCTTCTAATCCGGCCGTGGCCGCATCCGTCCACTCGAAGTGTACGGTGCGTCGAAGAAGACGACAAAGAGGCAGTACCTTTTCTCCTAATCGGGAGATGAAGCGGCTTAAGGCAGCCACGCATCCAGTTAGTTTCTGGATTTGCTTGAGGTCTGTTGGGATGGCCAACTGTGACAGGGCTCGGATTTTAGCCGGATTTGCTTCGATTCCTCTGTTGGAGACGATGAAGCCTAAGAGCTTTCCGGCGGGCACGCCGAAGACGCATTTTTACGGATTGAGCTTAATGTCGTATGTTCGGAGATTGTCGAACGTGAGCCTCAAGTCGTCTATTAAGGATTCGACGTGTCTAGTTTTAATGACCACATCGTCTATGTATGCCTCCACTGTTTTGCCAATCTGTGTCTCCAAGCATGTCTGAATCATGCGTTGATAGGTTGCACCAGCGTTTTTTAGCCCGAAAGGCGTGGTGTTAAAACAGAAGGGGCCGTATGGAGTGATAAATGCCGTTGCGGCTTGATCGGACTCTGCCATCTTAATTTGATGGTATCCGGAGTATGCGTCGAGGAAACACAATGAGTCGTGTCCTGCGATAGCGTCGATAATTTGATCGATATGAGGGAGGGGGAAGGGATCCTTTGGACAAGCCTTGTTAAGGTCCTTGAAGTCGACACATAGGCGCCAGGATTTGTCCTTCTTTTGTACCATCACCAGGTTTGCTAGCCAGTCCGGATGTTTTATTTCTCGAATGAATCCGGCCTCCAGTAACTTGGCTAGCTCCTCTCCCATGGCTTGTTACTTAGGCTCAGAGAAGCGCCGAAGATTTTGCTTGACTGGCTTGAATCCCTTTAGGATGTTAAGGCTATGCTCGGCCAGCCTGCGTGGGATTCCTGGTATGTCTGCAGGATGCCAGGCAAAGATGTCCCATTTCGTGCGCAAGATCTCCTGTAGCGCGGCGTCTACTATTGGGCTTAACTGTGCCCCGATGGATGCTGTTTTTGTAGGGTCCGTTGGATGGACTTGGAATTTGACTATTTCATCTGCTGGTTTAAAAGAGGTGGACTTGGATCTTTTGTCGAGTATCACATCGTCCCTGTCCACTGAGGAGCGCAGCACAGTTAATTCCTCGGCCGCGAGGGCTTCGGATAATGCCTCGAGGGCCAGTGCGGCTGTTTTATTTTTAGCGCGGAGTGCTATGTCCGGATCGCTAGCTAGAGTGATGATTCCGTTGAGCCTGTGTATTTTGAGCTTCATGTACCTGTAATGGGGTATAGCTTGGAAGATCGTGAATGCCTCCCGCCCTAGAAGGGCGTGGTATCCGCTATTGAACGGGGCCACTTGGAATGTGATTTCTTCGGACCTATAATTCTCCGGCGTGCCTAATACCACATCTAGTGTGATTTTCCCAGCACATCGTGCCTCCCGACTAGGGATGATTCCTCTGAAGGTCGTGCTGCTTTTCTCAATGCGGCTTTTGTCTATTTCCATTTTTCGGAGAGTCTCCTCATAGATGAGATTTAATCCGCTGCCGCCGTCCATGAGCACTTTAGTAAGCTGGAAACCGTCCACAATTGGACTAAGGACCAAGGCGGCTGGTGCTCAAGCTGTTCTGAATTTAGGTTCGTCACTGGCGTTGAAGGTGATAGCCGTATCGCTCCATGGATTTATTGCTGCCACGTGGCAGACTTCGGCAAGGCTGCGGAGTGCTCGCTTACGCCTATTATTTGAGGCGAAGGTCTCGAAGACTGTCAATACTGTATTGTTGTTCTCCACGGGATGGTGCTCTGCGGTATTGTTGATGAGGACATCCTCACCGCTCTTGGCCACCTGCCGGAGTACCCAACATGCTCTAAGGCTGTGTGTTGGCATGGTATCCAGTGTACTGTGAATTTTGCATGGCCCATTAAGCCATCCCTCCAATACGGTTCCACGCCCTGTAGTGGGCTTTTGCTTCTTTGTAATTGGATCGGGTGACTTACGAGAGTACACCCTTTTAGTTCGGACGGGGGGTTTTGTCAGAGCCGGAGGATCCCAAAATTTTGTTTGGGTTTTCCAGGCGCTTTCCATCGCACAGTACTTCCGTACTATGGTTGCCAAGTCAGCGAAGTGTGCTATGTCACGGCGAATTATGGCGTTGAGGATTCCCCTATTCGTGCAATTTTTGCAAAAGAATGAAATTGCGTCTTCCTCGCAACAGTCCTTAACCTTGCTCATTACAAGGAGGAATCTGGCCCAATAGTGGTGTACTGTCTCTTGGGGCTCTTGTCTAATGTGGGAAAGATCACTTATATCTGGGTGGGTGGGTAGATTTAGGTCAGAACCCTGACCCGATCTGAGACCCAGGGGCAGAGGAGTTTCCGATCTTGGAAGTTCGGGCTCCGGGATGTTGCCCGCTAGGTCTGGCCCGCCTTTCTGATTCTAGGTTCAAGTCTTGGGCCATGTCATCTCGTAGACGGGTATCCGGCTCGGAGAGCTCAGGAAACTGGACATAGTTCGTCCTCAAGATAGAGGAAGAATCGCCGAGTTGCTCCTCCACCACCGCTATCTGATGGGTGACCGGCAGAGAGTTAATCTCCCTTTGGTTGGGTTTAAGCCCAATCCGATCATAGTCTGTAGCGACTCCCAAATCGGCGAAGCGATCCAAGCGCTCATTCAGGGAGGAGCGCTCCATTGGATCCATCTGCTCAGCGAATCCCAAGCTGACGTGGAGTCGGTTTTTGATGACACGAGAGGTCATCGTCGGCGCAGCGGCCGAACGGGCGGTCATGATGAAGTCGCCTAGTTGGAGAGTTTGGCCTACAGCCAGGGCTCCCCGAAGGTGATATTGTCCTTGACAACAAGACGAGCCATCAAGCCTTATGGTGACGACACAGTGGAACTCTCAACGAAAGCACCAATGTCGGTGTCAAAATCGGCGGATCTCGGGTAGGGGGTCCCAAACTATGCGTCTGAGGCGGATGGTAACAGGAGGCGGGGGACACGATGTTTACCCTGGTTCGGGCCCTCTCGAGGGAGGTAATACCCTATTTCCTGCTTGATTGATCTTGATGATATGAGTATTACAAGAGTTGATCTACCACGAGATCGTAGAGGCTAAACCCTAGAAGCTATCCTATGGTAAGATTGTTGTTGTCCTACGGACTAAACCCTCCGGTTTATATAGACACCGGAGGGGGCTAGGGTTACACAGAGTCAGTTACAAGGGAGGAGATCTACATATCCATACTGCCAAACTTGCCTTCCACGCCAAGGAGAGTCCCATCCGGACACGGGACGAAGTCTTCAATCTTGTATCTTCATAGTCCAACAGTCCGGCCAAAGGATATAGTCCGGCTGTCCGAGGACCCCCTAATCCAGGACTCCCTCAGGAGCCTCCCATTTGGGTTTGAGCTTGTCCTTTTGCTTCTCCGGTAGGCGTAGAACGAGTTCACCGACATTATAAGTCTTTGCCCGCACTTCTCTGCTTTGGTATCTTCGAGCTTGTTGTTGGTAGAATACGGAACGGGCTTTTGCGACATCGCACTCCTCCTCCAGGCCATCTAAGTTGTCGTGCCGATCGAGCTCGGCCTCTCTCTCCTCATACATGCGCACTCGAGGTGAGTCATGAATAATATCGCAGCGCAAGAGAACCTCTGCGTCGTACACCATGAAGAAGGGTGTGTATCCGGTCGTGCGATTGGGCGTGGTTCGCAGCCCCCAGAGTACGGAGTCAAGCTCCTCGACCCAGTGTTTATCTAACTCCTTTAGGGATCACACTAGTCTAGGTTTAATGCCACTCATTATCAGGCCATTGGCCCGTTCAACCTGACTGCTTGTTTGAGGGTGATATACGGAGGCGTAATCAAGCTTGATGCCCAGATTAGCGCACCAATTTTTCACCTCGTCGGCTGTGAAGTTAGAGCCCTTGTTAGTTATTATGCTATGTGGGACACCATAACGGTGCACAACACCGGAGATAAAATCTATCACCGGTCCGGCTTCAGCCGTTTTTACCGGTTTGGCCTCTATCCACTTAGTGAATTTATCCACCATAACCAGTAAATATTTCTTCTTATGGCTTCCCCCTGGAAGAGGTTCGACCATGTCTAGGCCCTAGACCGCAAAAGGCCAGGTAATGGGGATTGTTCTTAGGGCTGTGGGCGGCATATGGCTTTGGTTAGCAAAAAGCTAGCATCCGACACAGCGCTGTACAAGGGCCTGTGCATCTGCTCAGGCCATGGGCCAGAAGAAACCTGTACGGAAGGCCTTGCTTATGAGGGCCCGAGCTGCGACATGATGGCCGCCGAGGCCAGCATGTATTTCGGCCAAGAGCTGCCGCCCCTCCTCTTCGGAGATACATCTTTCAAGAACTCCAGTAGTGCTTTTCTTGTAGAGTTCTCCTTCATGAACTTTGTAGGCTTTTGAGTGTCGAATGATACAACGAGCCTCATTCTGGTCATCAGGGAGCTCCCGCCTATTAAGCTAGGCCAGGAAAGGTTTGGTCCATGGAGCGATTACCGCCATGATTACATGGGCAGAAGGCGTTGGTTCGGTGCCCAAGCCCCCGATGATATCCGAATCGTTTTCGGCATCCGGGGGTGTGATCGGCGCCGGACTGGTATTTCCGCTCTCGTCCTGCCATACCACGCATGGCTTAAAAATCCTTTCCACGAAGGTGTTAGGCGGGACAGGATCGCGTTTAGCGCCTATTCGAGCAAGGATGTCCGTTGCTTGATTACTGTCTCGGGCCACATGATGAAACTCGGGCCCCTCAAACCGAGCTGATATTTTGAGTACGGCGTTGCGGTAAGCCGCCATGTTTGGATCTTTTGCATCGAATTCTCCATTTATTTGGAATATTACAAGGTTCGATCCCCATGCACCTCGAGGCGTTGTATGCCCATAGAAACGGACATCCGGAGACCATGTAGTAGTGCCTCATATTCGGTTGCGTTATTGGAGTCCGTATACATGATTTGTAATACATAATGGACTATATCCCATGTAGGGGATGTTAGGATGACACCGGACCCCAATCCGGCTAACATTTTGGTGCCGTCGAATTACATCACCCAGTTGGAGTATGTGTCGTACTCTTTAGGGATTTCGGCTTCTGTCCACTCAGCGACAAAGTCGGCCAACACCTGAGATTTAATAGCTCAGCATTGCTTGTATGTTATTTCAAATGGTAAGAGCTCGATAGCCCATTTTGCAATGCGGCCAGTGGCGTCTCGATTGTTTATGATGTCATTGAGTGGTACCTCGGAGGCCACCGTGATCGAGCACTCTTGAAAGTAGTGCCGCAGCTTCCGAGATGCCATGAAAACGGCATATGCTATCTTTTGATAGCGCGGGTATCGGGATTTGCATGGTGTGAGAACCGCCGATACATAGTATACTGGTTTTTGGAGTGGGATTTGTGTCCCTCTTCCTCTCGTTTGACGACGAGTGCAGCGCTCACCACCTGGTGAGTTGCAGATATGTACAGTAGCATAGGTTCACCGATGTTAGGTGCGGCAAGGATTGGGTTGTTTGCTAACAAAGTTTTTATTTCTTCCAACCCGGCTGTTGCCGCGTCCGTCCACTCAAAGTGGTCGGTACGTCGGAGCAGGCGATAGAGCGGAAGCTCTTTCTCTCCCAATCTGGAGATAAAGGGGCTCAAGGCTGCTACGCACCCAGCTAGCTTTTGGACCTGCTTTAGGTCTGTTGGTGTTGCCAATTGTGACAGGGCTCGGATTTTGGCCAGATTTGCTTCGACTCCTCTATTGGAAACAATGAACCCGAGAAGTTTTTCTGCCGGAACGCCGAAAACGCATTTTTCTGGATTGAGCCGTATGTCATATGTTCGAAGGTTGTTGAATGTAAGGCGTAAGTCATCCACCAATGATTCAACATGTTTAGTTTTGATGACTACATCATCTACATATGCCTCCACCGTCTTGCTAATTTGTTTCCAGGCATGTTTGAATCAAGCGTTGGTAAGTGGCGCCGGCGTTTTTGAGTCCGAAGGGCATAGTGTTGAAGCAAAAAGGCCCATACGGAGTAATTAATGCCGTTGCGGCCTGATCGGATTCCTTCATTTTAACCTGATGGTATCCGGAGTATGCATCGAGGAAACACAATGAGTCGTGTCCTGCAGTTGCATCAATTATTTGGTCAATGCGGGGCAGTGGGAAGGGGTCCTTGGGGCAGGCCTTGTTGAGGTCTTTGAAATCGACACAGAGGCGCGAGGATTTGTCCTTCTTTGGCACCATGACCAAGTTGGCTAGCCAGTCCGGGTGTTTGATCTCTCTGATGAACCCGACTTCAAGTAGTTTGGCTAGCTCCTCCACCATAGCTTGCCGCTTGGGTTCGGAAAATCTCTGCAGTATTTTCTTGACTAGCTTGAACCCCTTTATTATGTTGAGGCTGTGTTCGGCCAGTCTGCGTGGGATTCCTGGCATATCCGAGGGCTGCCATGCAAAGATGTCCCAGTTCTCGCGCAGGAATGCTCTTAGGGCGGCGTCGACCGTCGGATCCAGCTGTGCTCCAATAGCTGTTGTTTTATTAGGATCTGTCGGGTGAACTTGAAATTTGACTATTTTGTCTGCTGGCTTAAAATAAGTGGACTTAGGCCTCTTATCGAGGATTACGTCGTCTCTGTCCACTGTGGAACACAGAGAGGTGAGTTCCTCGGTCGTAAGGGCCTCGGATAATGCCTCGAGGGCCAAGGATGCGGTTTTGTCTCGGCGAGGAGTGCTATGTCCGGATCGCTCGTGATAGTGATAACTCCATTGGGCCTGGGCATATTGAGCTTCGTATACCCGTAATGGGGTATGGCTTGAAAGCGTGTGAATGCATCTCGCCCCAACAGGGCGTGATATCCGCTGTTGAAAGGTGCCACGTGGAAGATTAACTCTTCAGACCTATAGTTCTCCGGCGTGCCGAATACCACATCGAGTTTGATTTCCCCAAGCATCGCGCTTCTCAACTTGGGATAATTCCTCGAAAGGTTGTACTGCTTTGCTCAATGCGGCTCTTGTCTATTTCCATTTTATCGAGCGTGCCCTTGTAGATGAGATTCATTCCGTTGCCGCCATCCATGAGCACTTTAGCAAGCCAAAAGCCGTCGACGATTGGGTTTAAGACCAAAGCGGCTGGTGCACGGACTGATCAAGCCCTTGGTTCATCGTTGGCGGTGAAAGTTATCGCCGCATCATTCCAAGGGTTTACTGTGGCTACTTGGTGGACTTCGGCAAGGTCGCGGAGTGCCCTTTTACGCCGATTATTTGAAGAAAAGGTCTTGAAGACCGTAAAGACATTGAGATCGTCGTCTTCTGGAGCGTATTTCTCTGAGGTCGTATTGGTGAGGATAGCCTCATCACTCTTGGCCTCCTGCCGGAGTAGCCAACATGCCCGAAGGCTGTGCGTTGGTTTGGAATTTGGCATCGTGTGTATCTGACAGGGCTTGTCGAGACATTCATCAAGGACAATTCTGTGTCTCGTTAAGGGCTTAATTTTCTTGTTTGTAGGGTGATGATCAGGTGCCCCGTGAGGGTGCATCCTTTTTGCCCGTCCGGTGGGTGGCTTAAAGGCGGCGGTTCCCACCGAGCTGTCTGGGCTTTCCAGGAGCTTGCCATTGCGCAATAATTCTAAACTATGTGTGCCAAATCTGCAAAGTGCAGTATGCGGCGTCGGTTGAGGGCATTGAGAATCCCCTCGTCTGTACAGTTGCGGCAAAATATTGAAACCGCATCGCCATCGCAGAAATCTTTGATCTCATTTTTAACAAGGAGGAATCTGGACCAAAAGAGATGTACTGTTTCCTGAGGTTGTTGCCGCACGTACATTAGGTCGCATATGTCCGGAGGACCGGAATTTCTTGGGGAATATTGCTTGTGGTGGGTGGGCGGGCTTAAATCCGAACCCTGACCCACTGTGGGATCCAGAGTTTTACAAATTTCTGAGGTCACAAGCCCATGATCTGGAGTATCCTGGGAGTTTTCACGCTCAACGCCTGGTTCTATGTTCGCAGGACAGGGAGTCCCTTCCCAAAGATGGGTATCTGGCTCGCAGGGCTCGGAAATCCAAACATAGATTGTTCTCAGCATAGGGGGAGAGATATCCTTCGCTTGCTCCTCCACAACCGCAACCAGATGGGTGATCGGCGGGTACCTGATTTCGCTTTGATCAAGTTTAAGCCCAATCCGACCATAGTCTGTTGTGACCCCCAGGGCGGCGATGCGATCTAGCAGTTCGTTCAAAGATGAGACATCTGCCGGATCCATCTTATCAGAGTGTTCGAGGCCAATGCGGAGATGATTTTTGGCAATTTGGGGGACCGGCTTTGGCTTAACAGTCGAGCGGGTGCCCATAGTAAAACTGCCAAGCTGGAGGATCTGCCTAGGAGCTAGGGCCCTTCCAGAGGTGATTTTGTCATTGACGACAAGGCGATCCATCGATCCTTCTATTGACGACATAGAGGAACTCTCAATGAAACCACCAATGTCGGTGTCAAAACCGGCCAATCTCGGGTAGGGGGTCCCGAACTCTGCGTTTGAGGATCGAAGGTAACAGGGGACACGATGTTTACCCAGGTTCGAGCCCTCTTAATGGAGGTAATACCCTACTTCCTGCTTGATTGACCTTGATGAGTATAGGGGTTACAAGAGTCGATCTACCTCGAGATCGTAATGGCTAAACCCTATATGTCTAGCCTGTATGATTGTGATTGCCTCTACGGACTAACCCCTCCGGTTTATATAGACACCGGAGGGGGCTAGGGTTGTACAAAGTCGGTTTACAGAGAAAGGAAACTACACATCTGGCCGCCAAGCTTGCTATGCACGCAACGGAGAGTCCCATCTAGACACGGGGGAAAGCCTTCTATCGTGTATCTTGACGGCCCATCAGTCCGGACCATGTCACATAGCCCGCACGCCCGAGGACCCCTTTATCCAGGACTCCCTCAGAGGCTGGCCACTAAGGGGGCGTGCCATGGGGGGAGTCCTACTAGGACACCACTCCTAGTAGGATTCGCCCCCCCCCCTTTTTCCTTTCTTACCGGAGGGGAAAAGGAAGGTGAGGGAGAGGGAGAGGGAAAGGGGGAGCGACCCCCTCCCCTAGTCCAATTTGGACTCCCATGGGGGGGTGCCCCCACCCCTTGCGGGCTCCCCTCTCTGTCAACTAAGGCTCATGTAGGCCCAATACTTCCCCGGGGGGTTCCGGTAACCCCTCAGTACTCCGGTAAAATACCCGAACCACTCGAAACCATTCTGATGTCCGAATACTACCTTCCAATATGTGAATCTTTACCTCTCGACCATTTCGAGACTCCTCGTCATGTCCGTCATCTCATACGGAAATCTGAACAAACTTCGGTCACCAAAACACATAACTCATAATACAAATCATCATCAAACGTTAAGCGTGCGGACCCTATGGGTTCGAGAACTATGTATACATGACCGAGACACATCTCCGGTCAATAACCAATAGCGGAACCTGGATGCTCATATTGGTTCCTACATATTCTACGAAGATCTTTATCGGTCAAACTGCAATAACAACATACGTTATTCCCTTTGTCATCGGTATGTTACTTGCCCATGATTTGATCGTCGGTATCATCATACCTAGTTCAATCTCGTTACCGGCAAGTCTCTTTACTCGTTCCGTAATGCATCATCCTATAACTAACTCATTAGTCACATTGCTTGCAAGGCTTATAGTGATGTGCTTTACCGAGAGGGCTCGGAGATATACCTCTCCGATACTCGGAGTGACAAATCCTAATCTTGATCTATGTCAACCCAACAAACACCTTCGGAGACACCTGTAGGGCATGTTTATAATCACCCAGTTACGTTGTGACGTTTGATAGAACACAAGGTGTGCCTCCGGTATTCGGGAGTTGCATAATCTCATAGTCAGAGGAATATGTATAAGTCATGAAGAAAGCAATAGCAATAAAACTTAACAATCATTATGCTAAGCTAATGGATGGGTGATGTCCATCACATCATTCTCTAATGATGTGATCCCATTCATCGAATGACAACACATGTCTATGTTTAGGAAACCTAACTATATTTGATTAATGAGTGTCGGTGTAAAAAAGTAGGGGCTCTCCTTTTGACCCCTTTACTTGTGCACGGGTAGTCAAAGCCGCGCCCGTGGCCACACTTAACAAGGCAGAGGAGGGAGGCCGGAGGGAAACCGAAGCACAATATGGTCAAGGCAACGCCAAGACCAGAAACACCAAAGAGCAAGAGGGCGAGGTGGACTCCCCCGGCAAGGCCCTTGCCGGGGCGGCCTCCGCGGCCCCGGCAAGAGCCTTGCCGGGGCAACTTGCCCAGTACCAGCAGAGCGAGCCACCCTCGAGCCCAAGAGTTCCAAACACCGCCAACGACTACTTTGGAACCAAGGCTCGGGAGGCACCTCTGTGGTGGCATGCAGATCTTTGTTAAGATAATAAACACACGAGATCAGATATAAAGACCAGAAGACGACGACCCTCGGCGGGATCCTAGCCGAGGAAATCCACAAAACCCACGGCAACGTCCTTGCTGGGGACGACCATGACGCCACGGCAAGACCCTTGCCGGGGCCCGGGCAAGACTCCTGCCGAGCACACCAGCGAGGCCGCAGCCAGGCCCACGTCTGCCAAGATACCACCGCCGATCCCAGGCAGCTGCTAGCTCACCCAGCTGGGCAAGCACCTGCGTGGCGACGGGCGGCCTCTACATCGACCCAGCAAGCACCTGCGTGGTGGCATGCAGGTCTTCGTGAAGACCCTACCACCACGCCACCTCAGCTGCCTGCCTGCCTACATGGCACCGCACACATCGCTGGCCCGGGCGCGTGTCGAAGCAAGGTGGGGCGGCGACGGATGGGACGGGCCCCATTCCCGTCCCCGATAAAGCAAGGGGACACCTAAGCGATGCATTAAATGTGTCTTGTCCTGTAATGCGGGTGATAAGCTCACAATACTGTAGACCTTTCCACCTCCTGTGTGCCACTGTGGCAGCCCCTTTAGACTATAAAAGGAGGCCCGAGGCATACTGGAGAAGGATTTGGCTCTTTGGAACTACGCAGCCACCGTAGCTAGTTCAAGATCTCAAGAACACTCTGAAATACACACAAAAGCAGGACTAGGGTATTACGCATCGTCACGGCCCGAACCTGGGTAAACAATCCTTGTGCTAGCTCCTAAACCTGCTCTTCTCACAACCCTACGCCCGCCAACCGTAGAAGGGATTCCAGTGATCCCATAGGTGTCGCTTCCCCGACATCTTTGGCGCGCCAGGTAGGGGGCGCAGTTGTGATAATCTGGTCTAGCAGCCAGCTTAGCAGTTCGTTGTGGCCATGGCTTCTAAAGAATAAGACGACCAAGAGAACGGCGCCGCCTGCAAGCGCAAAGGGCGCCAGTGCGTCCACAGGAAAGCTAAGTCATGCCGAACTTTAAATATTTCCTTTTTATATAAGGCTATTCCCCTCGGGAATCTCGTCCTTTGTATGGAAAACCTGCACGCAACGGGGCCATTCCGCTATTGGGAACGCCCTTACTCTGTTTCGAGTCCGCTCAACAGCTTAAGCGGTCGTGTCGAGAAAGGCATGGTAGCCTTCCGCAATTGTCAACGCTCTCGATTCTGACTCGAGTCAAGCTCGACAGTTCTAGTAGCCGCGTTGAGGGCGGTAAGGTGGTTCGTCTGGCAACCAGCATACCCTGCAGGCTATTGGGGATCCGTCCTCAAGGCACCGTGGCCTGGGTTACGCGCCGGCAAGCCTGCCCGATCCATGTAGGGAGGACATACAAAGGGGGATCAAACAGGGAAATAACATGCATCATTTCCAAAAGTACTGCAGAGTTATATTACATCACTTGTTGCCGCTGTTCTAACTAAAGATAAAAATTGTCTTAGTCATGAACCTGTAGCAACATAAGAAACGGGGTGCCTAGTCCCGGCGCTGGCCCTCTACCCTCTGGATTCCATCGATGCCGCTGATGACGGGCTCGATATGCTCCCTGAGCGGCGTGAGGTCCACATCCTCCGGCAAACTCTCTAGCGCAGTGTCGAAGTTGAGGTTGGGGTTCCAGTATGCCACCTTGGTGAGAACCTTGGTCATGGCACCCTGGCAAAGCCTCCGGGCCTCATTGGCCAGGAAAGTCGCCCTGGTGGAGCGAAAATGCTCCAGGGCTCCAAGAACACCCTCGAAGAATAGGGTCAGCTTGGCGTTGGGGCTCACGTTGCGCTCCAGGGTGTACCTCACATTTGGCATCCCCATGGTGGCCAGCTGCATGGTGATCCTGCCAGCGACATCTTCGAGGCGGCCGATCCAACGGTTCTCGCCTTCCACAAAGTCCTTGTGGTTGGCGGCTTCGTTCTTCCTCTACTGCTTCTCGGCCTCCAGATCCCTGGCCAGGGTCTCCTCCCGGGCCTTGGCCTCCGAAAGCATCTTCTCAAGACCCTCCAGCTTCAGCTTCAGGTCTTTGATGGAGTCGTTGGCCTTGGAAAGCTGCTCAACCTTGCCGAGGACTGTGCCCTGCGCCTCCGCCAGGGCACCGTTGAGCGTGTCCTTCTCCTTGGCCAGCTTCAGGGCCTGATTCGTCAGCCCATCCCGCTCCACCTCCAGCTCTTTTACCTTGACGGCGTGAGCCAGAGCCTGGGCATCGAGTGCCTCCTTGTCCCTCTGCTCCAGCTCCTGGGTTTGCTGCACGACAAGCTTCTCCACCTCCTCGTCCTTGCCACGGAGCGTTGCGGCGAGCCTCTCCTCGCGCGCGGCAAGGTACTCCTCCTGGGAGTTTAGCGCAGCCTGCTGCTGGTGCCGAGCGGCCTCGGCCTGAGCGGCCTCCTGCTTCGCCAGTTCTTGGGCCTTCTTGATGTCGGCCTGCTTCATGATGAGCGCCAGGTCGCGCTCAGCCAGCGCGTCCTGAGGGGCCTTCAAGTCCTTGTGGGCCTAGCGGAACCAAGCCTGCGCCTCGGCGATACGCTTCTCGAGGTCCGCCTCCACCTTGTCCACCACCACCATCCTGGACTTGGCCTAGTTCAGGTGAGCGCGGTGAAGCGTCGAGAGCTTCTGGAAGTTGGCACCCATGGCCTGGAGGAGCCGCTCTTCCTGGGAACCGCCACCACCGGCGCTCGGCTCCTCAACGACCTCAAGCCCGGTGGCGGCGAGCACTTCATCATCGAACACCTCTCCTTTGACGGGCGCCCCGGTGCTCGCCGTCCCTGGGAGGTGAACGAACAGGTCGTCACTCACCCTCAGGTACCTGCCTGAGCCAGAGGCAGTGGAGGAGGAAGGTTGGTCGCCAACCACCTCCTCCTCGGCAGTGGCCTTGCCGGCCTCCTCGGCCGGCCCCTTACCGGCCTCCTCGGCAGCAGCCTTGCCGGACTCCCCGGCGGGCCCCTTGGCGGCGTCCTCAACGGCACCCTTGGCGGCCTCCTCGGTGGCGATCTTCTCGGCCTCCATCGCGGCATCCTTGGCGACATCCTTGATGACGGTGTCTATATCCTACGGATCCGCCGAAGGAGGATCTGGATATCGAGAAGGGGATGAGGCGAAGCCAAGACCAAGATTCAGAAAGAAGAGAAAAGGAACATGGATGGAAGGCGAGTGACTTACCCGTGCCGGGCTGGGAAGCAGAGGCCCCCTCCCCGCCAACATCTGGCGCCGAGGCGAAGCGACCAGCGCCCGAGTTTGCCTCCTTCTCCTCCGTGTGCATGGGCTCAGTGCTTGGCGCCCTTGCCGGGGATGCCCCTCGGGGCGGCGTGGTCGATGGGGGCGGCGTGTTGGGGGTAGCCCTCAGTGGCTCCTACTGCTGTTGTCCTCCTCCTGCAACCACGACAAGGTCAGCGCCAAGGGATCGTACCCCCAACGCCCGTCGACGAGGGGTGAGTGATGAGCTTACGCTGGGGCTATGCCAGGGGCTGCTGTCCGGGCTGCCCAACACCACCAGCGGTGTACCAAAAGTACCTGCCGGGGGCTGGCCGCTCGCCGAAGCCCTGGCCCTCTTCACCCTCTGGGCTAGTGTCTCCGCATCCCTACAAATATGAAAATGAATCAAGATAAGTGGCACGGTCTGAGGGGATGGAGATGACAGAAAGGGACAAGATACTTACTCGTCCTCCACCTCCTCCTCTGCTGCTTTTCTCTTCCTCCTTGGGCTGAGGGACCCAAAATCAAAGATGACCTCCTGTCGACATCTACCAGAGGAGGGGAAGATGATGGAGTCCAAGGGCGCTTGGACGAAGAAGAGGCAGTTGCCTTCTTCTTCGCCACCGCGGCCTTCACCAACTTCTTCACCGCCGCGGCCCTTGTCTGGCGCGCGGACCCCTCCTGGGCTTGCCGCAGTTGCACGGCCCTGCCGGGCCGGACCGGCTCGCGGGAGGTGGCCCGCCGTAGGATTCGCCCTCTCCTCGGGGTTAGGGGATCGACAGCCCCGGCCTCCTCCGACGACGACTCGTCGACCACATCCTCGATGAGAGGAGCCCCGGTGCCGGTGCTGCTGGCCTCCCCAGTGGACTCCGCCCACTGGGCAAGCTCCTTTTCCTCCACAGCCGCCACGGCCTTGTCCTCCACACCGCCGGCGCTGCCGGCCTCCTTAGCGAGCTCTGCCTCCACCGCCCTGGCAGCGATGTAGTCCAGCTCCGCCTGGGTGGTGTCCTGGACGAGCCGCGATTCGGCGCGGACGTACTTCTCCTCCAAGGTGTCAACTAGACGAGCCGCGGTTCGGCGCGGACGTACTTCTCCTCCAAGGTGTCAAAAAACTCCTCCACTTGATCCTCTGGCGGCTCGGCCCAAGTTGAGACAAGGCCGTGCGCGTTGAACTCCGGCATCATGGCGATGATGTCGTTTCGGCGCGAGTTATTGCTCAGCGGGACCACCCCCGCCGGCAACCCGAACAAGGGCCCCTTGGCGATCTTGCCGGTTTTGGCAGCCTTGCCGGACCGCTCGACCTTGCCATCGCGGTTCACGTCAAGCTGGAAGAGCCGCTGGTAGAAGTGGGCGTGCCCATCATCGTGAGGTTGTGGTCTAGGCCGGGGTGAAGCCTCATGATGTCGGCCGCATTCGTGAAGAGCCAGGCCGACCTCCCCTTGTTGTGGAGTGGAGCGATTCGGCGGCGGATGAAATCCGCCCCGATCATCTCAAGAGTGAGCCCGGCCTCGGTGAGACGAAGAATCCTGGTGGTGGCGATTGTTGTTGTTGTTGTTGTTGTTGTTGTTGTTGTTGTTGTTGTTGTTGTTGTTGTTGTTGCTGTTGTTGTTGTTGCTGTTGTTGTTCTTTCTTTGTTGTTGTTCTTGTTGTTGTTGTTGTTGTTGTTGTTGTTGTTGTTGTTGTTGTTGTTGTTGTTGTTGTTGTTGTTGTTGTTGTTGTTGTTGTTGTTGTTGTTGTTGTTGTTGTTGTTGTTGTTGTTGTTGTTGTTGTTGTTGTTGTTGTTGTTGTTGTTGCTGTTGTTGTTGTTCTTGCTCTTTGTTGCTGCTCTTCTACGTATATCTAGACATCATCAGAACATTAAGGTAACACTCTTCCTTGCTGCTATGTGGCCTAGGATTGCATATTTAGACATTAAGTATAGTGCATGTTGCTATGTAGCCTCAGATATATTACATATGGCCCTAGTTAACCTAACGATAAATGGGTTACAGATATATTCAGTTAAAAGTCCGATTCACTGATTAGTCCCTTACCAGCCCCCCCGACCTATATGGTACCAGCTACCGAGATCCTGAACGATGAGTATATATAAGCCATGGGATGAAACTAACCTCGATGGAAAGCAGAAGTCATTCCCAAAATTGTCCTGTGTAAGTACATCAAGAGGCATGTTAAGCACAAAAGGCTAAACATCAACCAAATATATCCATGACAGAAAAAATAATCTTCAAAAGATAGCTTCAGTGTGCTGGTTTAAGCACACTAGTAAAGAAAAACAAGTGGAAAGGTGTGTTAACTGCAACAGGTGTAACATTTAACAACAAGCAAACATAGTCATTCAAACTGGTATTGTGCCGGTCTAAGTACACTGTCTATTGTTAAAAAAAATGGAAAGGCGTGTTAACTACAAGATGCAGCAACCAAATGTAGTCATTCATAGTGGTATTGTTGAAACTGGTATTGATGAAATTGAACTGCACAGTTCATACTTGCACATATAGAACACCACGTTGTGAATAACTGGAATAAACAAGGCATACTACAAACAACCAAAGATAGCATTCAAAACTAGACGTATGCTAACTACAAACAACCGAACAATCAAAAAACTTTAAAAGAGGCATATGCTAGCTATAACAGGCTTAACAGGAAGCAAATACATGCATTCCTATCGGTATGTTTAAAGCTGGATTGATGAAATGTACTGCACAGTAAATAGTTGCACATATAGAGCATCACATTTGTAAACAACTGATATAAACAAGGCATACTGCAAACAACCAAATATAGCAATTAAAACTGGACATATTCTCACTACACTACAAAAGGGACTCGACAAAACAAATCATGGGTTCCCTCTTGTGAAGAGGCACGACAAAACAAATCATGGGCTTCCACACTTGTCATAGATGGGCTCGTTCTCGTGGTAAGAGCAAGGACCCTGGATGCGCTCCATGTTGTCGCAGATGGGCTCCTTCCCCTTGGAAGAGCACGACTGTAGGGTGCCCTCCCTGATGTCGCAGACGAGCTCTTTCCCCTTGGAAGAGAAGATGGGCTCTTTCCCCTTGGAAGAGCCGGAGAGTTGAAGGAAATATGCCCTAGAGGCAATAATAAAGTTGTTATTTATATTTCCTTATATCATGATAAATTTATATTATTCATGCTAGAATTGTATTAACCGGAAACTTAGTACATGTGTGAATACATAGACAAAACAGAGTGTCCCTAGTATGCCTCTACTTGACTAGCTCGATGTCGGGGAAACGACACCTATGGGATCACTGGAATCCCTTCTATGGTTGGCGGGCACGGGGTTGTGAGAAGAGCAGGTTTAGGAGCTAGCACAAGGATCGTTTACCCAGGTTCGGGCCGCGAGGATGCGTAATACCCTAGTCCTGCTTTGGTGTGTATTTCAGAGTATTCTTGAGCTCTTGAACTAGCTACGGTGGCTGCATAGTTCCAAAGAGCCGAATCCTTCTCCAGTATGCCTCGGGCCTCCTTTTATAGTCGAAAGGGGCTGCCACATTGGCACACAAGAGGTGGAAAGGTCTACAATATTGTGAGCTTATCTCCCGCATTACATGACAAGACGCATTTAATGCATTGCTTAGGTGTACCCTTGCTTTATCGGGGACGGGAATGGAGCCCATCCCGTCCGTCGCCGCCCCACCTTGCTTCGACACGCGCCCGGCCAGCGATGCGTGTGGTGCCATGTAGGCAGGGAGGCAGGCAGCAGAGGTGGCACGGTGGTAGGGTCTTCACGAAGACCTGCATGCCACCACGCAGGTGCTTGCTGGGTCAGTGTAGAGGCCGCCCGTCGCCACGCAGGTGCCTTCCCAGCTGGGTGAGCTAGCAGCTGCCTGGTAACGGCGGTGGTATCTTGGCAGACGTGGGCCTGGCTGTGGCCTCGCTGGTGTCCTCGGCAGGAGTCTTGCCATGGCGTCGTGGTCGTCCCCGGCAAGGACCTTGCCGGGGGTCTTGTGGATTTCCTCGGGTAGGATCCCGTCGAGGGTCGTCGTCTTCTGGTCTTTATCTAATCTTGTGTGTTTATGATCTTGATGAAGATCTTCATGCCACCACAAAGGTGCCTCCTGAACCTTGGTTCCAAAGTAGTCGCTGGCGGCTTTTGGAACTCTTGGGCTCAAGGGTGGCTCGCTCTGCTGGTACTGGGCAAGTTGCCCCAGCAAGGCTCTTGCCGGAGTCGTGGAGGCCGCCCCGGCAAGGGCCTTGCCGGGGGAGTCCACCTCGCCCTCTTGCTCTTTTGTGTTTCTGGTCTTGGCGTTGCCTTGACCGTATTGTGCTTCGGTTTCCCTCCAGCCTCCCTCATCTGCCTTGTTAAGTGTGGCCACGGGCGCGGCTCTGACTGCTCGTGCACAAGTAAAGGGGTCAAAAGGAGAGCCCCTACTTTTGTACACCGATAGGAGCCCAGGGGCCTGGGCCATACATAAGTGCGGCGCGTTGTTGTGTAGGCCCAGAACGGTGCGCGGGCAGGTGGGGCAGATTTTACCGCAGTAATTTTTTCGTTTGCTGCGCTCCACCATGACCTGCGTTGAACGCGTGACGTGGAGGGTCGTGCGTGACGTGGGGCTCATGCGTGGGGCGGTTCCCGCACGTATGCGTCACATCATGGTTAATGAGGAAAGAGGTGGCCCGCGCCTTCCCCGTAAAAAGGAATAACCGCGGGCGCGCTGCTCATTTACCCCTTGCGCCTTCTCCAATCTTGGAAACGCCATCCCCTTCTTCCTCCACCTCAATCTCTTGCTCCCGCTCGCCGCCAACGCGCCTTTGTCTTCCTCAACCGCCATGGTGCCCAAAACAAGCAGAGGCAAGGGGCTGCCCAAGGACGCCGGAGAGAAGGAGCCGCCGGAGAGCGAGTCGGCGGTGCGGCGGATGCAGCACGCCTACTTCCCGTCGATGGTCGACGCGGTCGAACTCCGGGACTACATCAAGCACCTATGGGGGTGCAAGACGGGGAGCGAGACGACAGGGCATCCGGCCTCGCGTGTCATCCCCGCTGCCTTCGCCGAAGCCGGCCCGAATCGGTACCCATTTTTCGTCGATTACTTCTCCTGCGGGCTCTGACCCCCTTTCTCAGATTTCTTCAACGATGTCATGCACACCTATGGCTTCCGCATTTTGGATTTTACTCCGAATTTTGTGGCGTGCATGGCCCTTTTCGCTCGTCTTTGTGAGGGCTTCGTCGGAGTGCATCCCAACACGGCGCTCTTCCGCCACTACTTCTTCCCTCGCATCCAAAAGGGGGGTGTCGTTTCCGGTTGTGTCACCTGGATCCCAAGGACCCAGGAAAAAAAGACATATCCGGACGGCGCCTAGAAGGAGAGGTGGGAGGAGTGGCGGGGCCGGTGGTGCTGGATTGAAGAGAAAGAACCGCCGGACTTTTGCCGGGTCCGCCACGCGCCGCCGGTCCGCAGAAACGACTGGAGTGATGTCGATGTCAACAACAAGAAGCTCACGATCGCCACCACCAGCAACAACAACAACAACAACAACAACAACAACAACAACAACAACAACAACAAAACAACAACAACAACAACAACAACAACAACAACAGCAACAACAAAGAACAAACAACAACAAGAATAAAGAATAACAACAACAACAACAACAATACAAGAACAACAACGAACAGCAACAACAGCAACAACAACAACAGCAACAACAACAACAGCAACAACAACAACAGCAACAACAACAACAACAACAACAACAACAACAACAACAACAACACCACCACCAACAACAACAACAGCCCAGCCCTGTTTGGATACTCAACTTAGCTAGAGGTTAGAGTTAGTTTCTAGCTCATGACTAACCCTGAACTAACTCCATCCAAAGAGGTGTTTGGATGACAGGGTTACATTGACAATAAATGCACTAGGAGAACTAGCTCCAATTAGCACCTCTTGGGTGGGAAAGTTTTTCTGGGTGGGTTAGATGCAACTAGCTCAAACTAGCCCTCATGTTTGGATATACTTTAGGTCTATTTGAGCCCAAACTAGCTCGAACTAACTCTAACCCATGGATACAACAACAATTAATCAGTCAATAATTTGTAAGAATGCAATAAACTCCATGCGTCCCATAATATAAGATGTTAATTCATCTAATATGTGACTTGAGGGGGAGGGGATGTTGTACTACATCATTGTGCAATTGTTGTTTAGCTTCTAATATTAACTTGGTGCTTTTAGGTACATATGTCATTGGTAAAGATCTGCGCTTCGACCCTTTCTGCGTATGGGGCAATGAGATATTGATGAACTAGCATCAAGTGAGGAAGCTGATAAAGATTGTTAGTAAAATGGGTTAAAAGATGGCAATTAAACTATTTTTTACACTTTATCCATGACAACAACAAACTGCATGATGGTAAGTAAGAACCCTGTAGCCTCCTTTTTACTGCCCATAATGAGTTGTGTTAGATGACAATGTCTGAATCTTATTTCCTTTGTAGTGGTTCCCAAAGCAGTTTACTCAAGGTTACCTCTCAAACTACATGATTGGTGGGCATGAAAAGGTTAAAGTATTTCTACCAGAACACGATGATTATCTAGATGTGTTCGTGAAGACAGTGAAGGATGGGCGGTCGGCCATCACAAGGGGTTGGACTAGATTTGTGTGTGCCTTCTGCATGGAGCAGGGCACAATATGGGCATTCCACTTCCCCTTGTTCAGCAACCAGAATGTATTTCGCCTCTTTATTTACCGTCTTTAATAGTACAATTATACAACTGTGGTTCATCATTCTTTATTTCGTGCTTATGTAATTCCTGAACATATGTACCTGTGAATCGAATAATGCATTGGTTGTTTGAACCTGATGGATATGAATAAAACTATAGCATACTTTGAAATTCAAATCCGGTACAATTTGAAATAGCAACAATTAAATTAATGTGAAATTACACTCCGCACGTTATTACGGCGCACACGATCGGTGAAACACAAACGTTTGTGATATAAACCATAATCCAGCACGGTTCACAGAGAGGAAACATGTGCGAGCATGCACACAGTTGCCTTTTGCAAATCGTGTGTGATGTCAGAAAATATCACAAACGGTGCGGGCAAACTAAACGTTTGTGATAGTTGCCTTATCGTACTAGATTTGCAACCATGAACTATTTCTGATGTGTTAGGCACCGTAAACACTGTGGCACAGAATAGCATGTGCGATAGTTATAATGTATGACAATGTTACGATGGTCCGACATTTCGTAATCCGATACGACACTCGTATGACGATTAGCTAATCTTCTTAATTAGTTATCGCACACAGCTCGGTAAAAGTGAATGTGTGTGATTATCTGCTTATCATACACGTTCTATAATCGTGAACCGTTTGTGATGGGCCGCGCATCATGAACGTAGCACCATAGAATATCGACTCGATGGCAATGCAAGCACAAATGAATAGGGACAACTGTATGCATCAAGGCTCGCTATCCCCGATGGTTTCTGGGTCGTGTGGGAAGGACCCCATATCACAGTCACTCACTTGGCGATGGTTCCAAACACCGTCACGGAAAGGGGTTAAAAACCGTTTGTATAGCACCTCGATGTACAAGTGGTTGCAACCTCCTGGTACAGGCCCAACGATTGTACCGATGCCCCCGTGTGGTGGTATTGCCAGTGGCCTGGGAAAACCAGGACTGCCTAACGGGCGGTTGTACCAGCCTGGTACCGCTCAACCACCGGTCATGCTTCTATGGTGAGGCGGTTACAGGGTGGTGGTGGCCCGGTTGTCCTGGTTACTATCTGTCAACCGGTACTACCAGTGCCCTGAGCGGTTCTACCACTTGGTACTTAGTCACCACCAGGAATCAGGCCCGCGCACGTGCACCGGCACAACTACCGCCGCAACTACCGCCATAGGGGCGATTCCCTTCTGCGGTAAAGTGGTAGTTGAGCGGTGTTGGAGCGGTTAGTCTAGTTGCTTGTGTCAACTGATACTACCGCCCACCCCACCGGTTGTAAGCTCTGAAGGGTTACTGCAGGGTACCTGTGAAATACGGCTATACCAAGCCATGGAGCGATTGTACCGCAACAGTGTTAAAACCGCAGAACGGTTGGATTTGGGAGACCACTATATAAAGTGGGCTTCTTCCACCTACCACCTAACCTCTTGCCTCTCTCTCCCCCCTCATTTATGCCCTCCAAGCTTTCTTGCCCGATCTCTCTTTCTAGCCACTCAAACTTGTTGATTTCCTAGAGACTAAAGGAGCAGACCTAGATCTACACTTCCACAAAAGGAAATTTGATTCCCCCATACTTTCTTGTGTGGATTTTGTTACTCTTGGGTGTTTTGGCACCCTAGACGGAAGAGGTCACCGCGGAGCCACATCCCATTGTGGTAAATCATGGTGGTGTTGGGAGCCTCCAATTCAGTTGTGGAGAGAGCCTCAACCTTATTTGTAAAGGTCCGGTTGCCGCCTTCAAGGGCACCACTAGTGGAATCATGGCATCTCGCATTGTGTGACGTCGTGAGGAGAATGCGGTGGCCCTAGTGGCTTCTTGGGGAGCATTCTGCCTCCACACCGCTCCAACAAAGACATACTTACTCTCAAAGGGAAGGAAATTCGGTAACACATCCTCATCTTCACCGTCTCCACTTGTGGTTATGTCTTACCTTTACATTGTGCAAGCTTTACTTGTGTTGTATCATTTGCTTGCTTGTGTTGCTAGAATCATATAGGTTGCTCACCTAGTTGCATATCTAGAAAACCTATTTGTTGATAACCTAATTTGTTAAAAAAGGTTAAAAATTTGTAGTTGCCTATTGACCCCCCCTCTAGTCAACCATATCGATCCTTTCATGCGGGTATCCACATGCAAGAGATACATCAAGTGATCTCAAATCCAATATTCAATCGAACATAACGAAACCTCAAAGAGCAAGACTCAATTCATCAGAACAAGATAGAGAGGGAAAAACACCATATGATCCGACTATATTAACAAAGCCCATGGTTACAACAAGATCATGCGGATCAAGAACACGATATATATATATATATATATATATATATATATATATATATATATATATATATATATATATATATATCAAACACATAGCTAATGTTACATACCCTCAGCCCCGAGGGTAAACTACTCCCTCCTCATCATGGAGACTGCCGAGATGATGAAGATGGCCTCCGGTGATTATTACCCCCTTCGGCATGTTGCCAGTAAAGGCCACCATATGGGATCTCTTCGGAACAGAGGCTTGCAGCGGCGGAGTTGAAGTTCTAGGTTTATTTCTAGGGGTTTCTCTATGTATAAGATTTTTCAGCGTTGGAATCACGCCAAAAGGAGTTAGAAGGGTCCCACAAGGCAAGAACACACGACCCGCCCAGGGCTCGCCGGATTACCTTGTCACCTCCTCGTGGGTCATTTGGTCCTCCTAGGAAGCTTCGGGGGTCTCTTATGTTCCAAAAAACCCGTCAAAAAGTTTCATCATGTTTGGACTTCGTTTGGTATGGATTTTCTGGAAAACCAAAAACAAGCAGAGGAAGCTTCGAGGGTCTCTTATGTTCCAAAAAAACTGGCACTGGCACTAGGTTAATATGTTATTCCATGAAATCATATAAAGTCATATAAAAGTGCACCGAAACCATATACATTATTGCAAACATGGCCTGAATACTTCATAAATTATAGATACATTGGAGATGTATCACCGAGTGGGTTTGCAAACGGTTGGCATCATACCATATGTATCACCACACAAGGTCCAAATCTATGCGAAAATAACACACATGATAAAAAGAACACAGTTCAGGATATGAACAGAATTCCTATACTCAACCGGGCAAAGGAAATAAAAGAAAGCATGAAGAACTACAAAGTTTATTGGTTAAGAGGATTCAAGGGTGAATAATGAAGTTAGGATGAAAACGGACGGTCAAAATATAACCCACTAGAGGCAACAATATTGTATTATTATATTTCCATATTCATATAATTAAGTGTTTATATTTCATGCTATAACTGCTATGATCCCGGAATATGCAATTCAGTGGAAAAATCATATGCACGCGTGGAACGATAAACTATTAAAATAAAGGTTCTGAGTCTCGCCTCTAAGACTAGCTCAAGTGTTGTTGGTGATCAAGTTTTTCGGATCTTAGGATATCGTTAAATGTAACGACGATCCTAGAACAACATTGAGATTATGACGTTGGAAGAACGATCATATTGAATCGACCCAATCTTGTCTGTTATGAATTCTGTTAATATTGTCTCTAATCAACTGTAACAACACGGAGTGTTAGCGCATGAATTTTCTCCTAAGACCATGATCATATCGTAGTCACTTCTTACCATACGATGGGCTTTGGGTTGCTCAAATGTCACCTGTAACACGGTGATCATAACAACAACTTACAGGTTCATCAAAAAGTTTGACAAGGGGCTAGATTGCTCAAGAGTGGGATTTGATCCTCCGACAGTGGAGAGAAATTCTTAAGGCCCTCTCGGTGTGATGGCATCCATCATTGTCTGGCTAGACAATGTGACTATGTCACTAGGATGTCGGAACACAATAACGAGAAAGAAGAACAAAACCAGTAACTATGATTTCGGTATAGTGAGCATGGTGATGACCGAGGAGGATACCGATCCATCCTAGGTTTTGTGAAGTATCACAAAGAAAAGGGAACATCACATGATAACTAAAGGTTCACTCGAATATAATTCGTGCGCTCATAGGGATCAATATGGGCGTCCATGGTTCCGCTGACCGTCATTAAATGAATGGATTCATTTATGTCTGTGAGTTATCAAACCTACGAGGTCACAAGCTTAAGGCAATCACGATCTGCTGAGTATTAATAGGGCGGGGGTGATGAGAATATATTTGTTGAATTGTTTCATTAATATTCGTAATAGTTCCAAGAGGGTCCGAAAGCGTTTCGGGGTCACCGGAAGGGTTCAGTGAATAGTGGGTAATATCAGGTATTACCGATATATTATATATAGGTGGAGAATGTTTCCAGAGATGTTAAAATATATATAAATGGTCTAGAAGTATTTAGAATATTTTATTTTATTTAAATATCAATGGGCCTAAAAAGGCCAAGAGGTGGAAGGAATTATGGGCCATGAAGGCCCATAAGGAAGTGGTGCCCCCCTTTTCCACATGGGGGAGATTTGGACAAGGGGAGGACTCCTAATCCTCCCCCTTGGCTAGTTCCCCAAGGAGGGACTTTCCCTCCTTGGTGGTTGCCCCCTCCACCTCCTCTAACCTATATATACTAGGGTTTTTTGCTCTATTGGATATATAAGTTTTGGAGCCTCCTCTAGTTCTTCTAGTTGTAGTTGTAGTTGGTCCTAGTTGAATAATTAGAGCTAGGCTAATCCTCTTGTCATCATAATTAGAAGCCCGGTGTGGTTCTAATATCCTCCCTCTAATTCTCCAGCGACAATTAGCTCTAGACGGCGAAGTGCTGCCTGATCATGAAGGCTGCACACTTGCAACCAAGTAGAGAGGTCATGTTTTCAGTCTTCGGTTCAAGGGACTATTCGTGGGAGGTTCGCGGGAGCATTCATCGATGGTTTGAGGGACTCCAAGTATGATCTACACCGAGACGTTCATCTTCCGCTGCAACTCGGTTATGATAACAATCGTGATCCCAACCCGTTGTGTATCTTCATATTGATCTTGGGTGATTGTAGGTGCGGAATTTTTTGTTTTCTACTAGAAACAAAAATTACCTGCTCACCGATGCGGGCTTGAGGCATGATGACAAAAAGGGGCCACCATCACCGTTGATAAGAGCAGAGCGGACCAGAGCGACCTTCGTCGCCGGTAGGTACCCTCCCTCGGAGAGCTGGATGATCTGGTCTAGCAACACTATGGTTCTCTTCCATCACTGCTTTGTTTGGGAAGTCATTGAGGCCTCCCCTAACACCTTCTCGGCCTTGGAGGCTTTTGCGGCTTGAGCTTGCTTGCCAACCATGGATGCAGGTGGAAGGAAAGGGAGGATGGGTGGATGTTTTTTTTGCTCTAGAACAGAGGATGCTTGGGCACAGGAGCTCGAGCAAGTAGGAAAGGGCTATAAGGAATGGGAGTGTAAAACTTGGCCGTTCCTCATGCTTGGCATTTATAGTCAGAGTGAGATGTGAAGCGCCGGCAGGATAATCATGCTGCGATGTAGTAAACCGTGTGGTATCCCCATGCAACATGTGATAATTATGCACAAGAATCGAGGGAGGGTTGATTAAATGACCATATTGAGGCGCACGATCTTTTTATGATAAGACGTGATGGGTGGGACTTCAACCCACTCACGCGCGCCATGTAGACTGATGAGTCAGGGGGGCGGCATAGCCACGATACAGACGAGGCTGGTCTATGCTGTCAAAGTCAGGCTAGGCTATCATCATAGGCCAAGCGCGGAAATACTTCGCGGCTAAGGAAAAGATGGGCGGGAATTTTCTTCTGGCATCCAACTCAGTATGGAGACGGTGAAGAACTCACCAGAAGATAAATAAACGATGCACCAACTCGTTGGATACACTTGAACGAACAAGATATCAGACACGAGGGGAATTCGTTGAACTAATTTTCAAGTCCGACGACGTAAGAAAAAGAAGAGCTCGAAAGATCCGAGGAACGCCCCCGACTTGAAGACCAGTTCAGGGGCTACTCATGGTGCCCCGGATTAGGGGTCACTCACCATGTCATCTTCTGTCCAAGTGGGTCGGGTCGAGGACCCCATGATGGTTCACCAGCGGGCCATGTCATGGCGGCCCATGGCGCATAGAAGGAATACCTCCGAAAACTTGACGCATACTCCAAGACTTAGATTTTGTCTACAACAGTATTACCTTATACGTAGCCAACCTTACTATAACCCTATCCCCCATGTATATATATAGACCAGGGGGTAGGGCTCGTAGACAACATCAACGATCTTGTGGTAGATCGACCTATACTTTGTACTCCACCCAAAACATACAACATGAGCAAGACGTAGGGTTTTATCTCCTTGGAGAGCCCGAACCTGGGTAAAATTTCTTGTCTTGTTACCATTGCATCTAGGCTACTAGCTAAGGATGCCCTACCCGAGATCTGCCAGAATCTACTCCATCGCAATCCTAAAAGAAGCATCCTCCAAGCAAAAAGAATAAGCAAAGCATAAGACTCAACCGTCTACGGATTATCCCTATAAAAAAGTTTGCAGCTCTATATCTAATAAATAATCAAAGTGCAAGATGTTAAGAAGTTTGATTATATAGCTAGTAAAGCTTACACGCTGGATCCTGGACTAAATTGTTGGCGTGGAAACAACATTTTCCTGGAACATAAAGGCATACACATCCTGCAATGTTAGAACATGTCTTGTGTCAAATGTGATCGGTCATGCAAACCTTTTGCTTGCACCTGAAGAGCCAAATGCATAGAAGCCTTGTACAAAACAACTGCATAGATGGAGCCACTGACACATCATCGTGTCCCCCAGCAATTGGTAGATTCATGACGAAAGGGCAGTTCTTGAAGGAAATATGCCCTAGAGGCAATAATAAAGTTGTTATTTTATATTTCCTTATATCATGATAAATTTTTATTATTCATGCTAGAATTGTAGTAACCGGAAACTTGATACATGTGTGAATAGATAGACAAAACACAGTGTCCCTAGTAAGCCTCTACTAGACTAGCTCGTTAATAAAAGATGGTTAAGTGTCCTAACCATAGACATGAGTTATCATTTGATGAATGTGATCACATCATTAGGAGAATGATGTGATGGACAAGACCCATCCGTTAGCTTAGCATAATGATCGCTAAGTTTTATTGTTATTGATTTGTTCATGACTTATACAAATAACTTTGACTATGAGATTATGCAACTCCCGAGTACCAGAGGAATACCTTGTGTGCTATCAAATGTCACAACATAACTGGGTGATTATAAAGATGCTCTACAGGTATCTCCAAAGGTGTTTGTTGGGTTGTGATAACCCACAAGTATAGGGGATCGCAACAGTTTTCGAGGGTAGAGTATTCAACCCAAATTTATTGATTTGACACAAGGGGAGCCAAAGAATATTCTCAAGTATTAGTAGTTGAGTTGTCAATTCAACCACACCTGGATAACTTAGTATCTGCAGCAAAGTGTTTAGTAGCAAAGTAATATGATGGTAGTGGTAACGGTAACAAAAGTAATATTTTTGGTGTTTTGTAGTGATTGTAACAGTAGCAACGGAAAAGTAGATAAGCGAAGATCAATATGTGAAAAGCTCGTAGGCATTGGATCAGTGATGGATAATTATGCCGGATGTGGTTCATCATGTAACAATCATAACATAGGGTGACACAGAACTAGCTCCAATTCATCAATGTAATTTAGGCATGTATTCCGAATATAGTCATATGTGCTTATGGAGAAGAACTTGCATGGCATCTTTTGTCCTACCCTCCCGTGGCAGCGGGGTCCTAATGGAAACTAAGGGATATTAAGGCCTCCTTTTAATAGAGTACCGGAACAAAGCGTTAGCACATAATGAATACATGAACTCCTCAAACTATGGTCATCACCGGGAGTGGTCCCGATTATTGTCACTTCGGGGTTGCTAGATCATAACACATAGTAGGTGACTATAGACTTGCAAGATAGGATCAAGGACTCACATATATTCATGAAAACATAATAGGTTCAGATCTGAAATCATGGCACTCGGGCCCTAGTGACAAGCATTAAGCATAGAAAAGTCATAGCAACATCAATCTCAAAACATAGTGGATACTAGGGATCAGACCCTAACAAAACTAACTCAATTACATGATACATCTCATCCAACCCATCACCGTCCAGCAAGCCTACAATGAAATTACTCACGCACGGCGGTGAGCATCATGAAATTGGCGATCGAGGATGGTTGATGATGACGACGGCGACGAACCCCCCTCTCCGGAGCCCCGAACGGACTCCAGATCAGCCCTCCCGAGAGGTTTTAGGGCTTGGCAGCGGCTCCGTATCGTAAAACGTGATGACTTCTTCTCCTTGATTTTTTTCTCCCCGAAAGCAAATATATAGAGTTGTAGTTGGCGTCGGAGGAGCTCCAGGGGGCCCACAAGGTAGGGGGCGCACCCTAGGGGGGAGGGCGCGCCCCCACCCTCGTGGACAGGGTGTGGGCCCCTGGTCTTCATCTTTGGCAAGGATTTTTTATTATTTCCAAATAGACGTTCCGTGGAGTTTCAGGTCATTCTGAGAACTTTTGTTTCTACACATAAATAACACCACGGAAAGTCTGCTGAAAACAACGTCAGTCCGGGTTAGTTCCATTCAAATCATGCAAGTTAGAGTCCAAAACAAGGGCAAAAGTGTTCGGAAAAGTAGATACGACGGAGATGTATCAACTCCCCCAAGCTTAAACCTTTGCTTGTCCTCAAGCAATTCAGTTGATAAACTGAAAGTGATAAAGAAAAACTTTTAAAAACTCTGTTTGCTCTTGTTGTTGTAAATATGTAAAGCCAGCATTCAAGTTTTCAGCAAAGATCATGACTAACCACATTTGCAATAACTCTTAGGTCTCATGTTTACTCATATCAATAGCATAATCAACTAGCGAGCCATAATAATAAATCTCGGATGACAACACTTTCTCAAAACAATCATGATATAATATAATAAGATGGTATCTCGCTAGCCCTTTCGACCGCAAAACATAAATGTAGAGCACCTTTAAAGATCAAGGACTTACTAGACATTGTAATTCATGGTAAAAGAGATCCAGTCATACCCAATATAAATTAATAGTAATGGATGCAAATGACAGCCGTGCTCTCCAGCTAGTGCTTTTTAATAAGAGGGTGATGACTCAACATAAAAGCAAATAGATAGGCCCTTCGCAGAGGGAAGCAGGGATTTGTAGAGGTGCCAGAGCTCGGTTTTGAAATAGAGATAAATAATATTTTGAGCGGCATACTTTCATTGTCAACATAACAACTAAGAGATGGCGATATCTTCCATGCTAGACACATTATAGGCGATTCCCAAACAGAATGGTAAAGTTTATACTCCCCCTCCACCTACAAGCATCAATCCATGACTTGATCGAAACAACGAGTGTCTCCAACTAGCAACAGTCCCAGGGGGAGTTTTGTTTGCAATTATTTTGATTTAGTTTGCATAAGGCATGGGACTGGGCATCCCGGTGACCAGCCATTTTCTCGTGAGTGAGGAGCGTAGTCCACTCCTCTTTAGAATAACCCGCCTAACATGGAAGATAAGGGCAGCCCTAGTTGATACACGAGCTATTCGAGCATACAAAACAAAATGTTTATTTGAAGGTTTAGAGTACATATAAATTTACTTGGAACGGCAAGTAAATACTGCATATAGGAAGGTATAGTGGACTCATATGGAATAACTTTGGGGTTTAAGGGATTGGATGCACAAGCAGTATTCCCGCTTAGTAGAAGTGAAGGCTAGCAAAAGACTGGGAAACGACCAACTAGAGAGCGACAACAGTCATGAACATGCATTAAAATTAATAAACATTGGATGCAAGCATGAGTAGGATATAATCCACCATGAACATAAATATTGTGGAGGCTATGTTGATTTGTTCAACTACATGTGTGAACATGTGCCAAGTCAAGTCACTTAAATCATTCAAAGGAGGATACCACCCCATCATACCACATCAAAACCATTTTAATAGCATGTTGGCACGCAAGGTAAACCATTATAACTCATAGCTAATCAAGCATGGCACGAGCAACTATGATCTCTAATTGTCATTGCAAACATGTTTATTCATAATAAGCTGAATCAAGAATGATGAACTCGTCATATTTACAAAAACAAGAGAGGTAGAGTTCATACCAGCTTCTCTCATCTCAGCCAGTCCATCATATATCATCATAATTGCCTTTCACTTGCACGACTGAACGAAGTGAATAATAATAAGAGTGCACGTGCATTGGACTAAGCTGGAATGTGCAATCATTCAATAAACAGGAGAAGACAAGGCAATATGGGCTCTTGGTTAAATCAACAATAATGCATATAAGAGCCACTTCAACAATTTAATCATGGTCTTCTCCTATCGACCCCCAAAGAAAAGAAAAGCTATTTACACAGGAAAGCTCCCAACAAGCAAAAGAAGAACAGGAAATATTTTTTTTGGGTTTTCTTTTTAATTACTACTACAGCAAGAAAAGTAAACTAGCTAAAAGCTACACTAATTTTTTTGGTTTTTCTTAAGGTTTAAGAAACACACAATAAGAAAGCAAGAAAAAGAAAATAAACTAGCATGGATATTACAGTGAAAGAGTATGAGCACGGACATCTAGCAATGAGTGTGTGTGAACATAAACGTAATGTCAGTGGGAAATACGTACTCCCCCAAGCTTAGGCTTTTGGCCTAAGTTGGTTCATTGCCAGGGATGGCCTGGCGGATACCCGTAGGTGTAGCTGGGGTCGTACTGAGATGCAGCGGTTATCGCCTCCTGAGCTGCAACGTGGCGGCGGGCTGCCTCCGCCCTCCTCTCGTACTCATCTGCCTCCTCTCTGGTAATAATATACCTTCCTTTTGCCTGATAATCAAAGAAGGCAAGAGCAGGGAGAATAATACGGACAACACACCGTTTGTCAAAGACTAGTCGATACTGGAGAGGTGATTCATTTCTCTCGACAAACTGGTGGTAGACCATAGAATTGTAGTCTAAATAAGTAGGAGGCAACTCAATGTCATCCTCACGAACGTCCACATCAAGAAAATCAGCTAAACGGGTTGCATAAAGTCCTCCAAAGAAATCTCCATTAAATCTATTATGATGCAACCTACATGCAACAATGGCTCCCAAATTACAAGATTTGTTCCCGAACACAGCACTCCTAAGAATGCTAAGGTCAGGCACACACACATGACATGCTTCATCTTTACCATTTATGCACCTGCCTATGAAGAGAGCAAAATAATGTATAGCAGGAAAGTGAATGCTCCCTATGGTAGCTTGTGCTATATCTCTAGATTCCCCTACGGTTATACCAGCAAGAAAGTCTCTAAATTCAGATTTACGGGGATCACTAACACTACCCCATTGTGGAATTTTGCAAGCAGAAGTAAAATCCTCTAAGTCCATAGTATAAGATTTTTCATAGAGATCAAACATGACAGTTGGAGAATTACGTGAAGATGAAAATTCAAACCTCCTCACAAATGAACTAGTGAGTTGATGGTACTGGGGGCATTTGTCTGCCTCAAAGCTCACAAGATCAGAGTTACGCAAATATGCGTTAAATTCTTCCTTGATTCCCGCTCGATCTATAAAATTTTCTGAAGGCCATTCACAAGGCCGCACTGGAGCATCCCTTGGTGGCTCATCGTCAGCATCACGCATTGCAAGCCTGGGTCCTTGCTTCCTTGAAGAACCACCTTGGAACATTTTCCTAAACATATTTCTTACTCTAAAAAATTTCTGAAATTTTTAGTAACTTCAAATAAATGTGAACCAAGCTCAACAAAATTAATAGCAACCACTCCTACAAGTGCCTAGAGCCTATATCATGCATTAGAACTACTTGGAACCATATAAATTTGACATACAAGCTCAAGAACATGGTCACCTAGGCAGCACAAATTTGATATGAATAAAGCACTAGAGCAAAAACTAATTGGACCAATGGAGGAGTCACATACCAAGGAACAATCTCCCCAAGCAGCTTTGTGAGAGGTGCTTTGAGCAAGGAGATCGAAAATCACAGCAAAATGAGCTAGAACTCATGCTTGAGCTGGACATTGGTGTTTGTGGGAGGAAGGAGTGTATGGGTGTAAGAATAAGTGGAGGAAGGCCACCGTGGGCCGACGAGGTAGGGGGCGCGCCCTCCACCCTCGTGGCCAGGTGGTTGATCCCCCTGTTGTGTTCTCAGTTCCAAAAATTCTCAAATATTCTTGAAAAAATCATATTCCATTTTCCGGGCATTTGGAGAACTTTTATTTTCGGGATATTTTTATATTGCACAGATAAATCAGAAAACAAACAGAGAAATACTATTTTACTTTATTTCAACTAAATAAGAGAAAGTAGAAAGAGGGTACAGAAGGTTGTGCCTTCTAGTTTCATCCATCTCATGCTCATCAAAAGGAATCCACTAACAAGGTTGATCAAGTCTTGTTAACAAACTCATTCCGATTAACATGGAACCGGAGAAATTTCGAATAACACTATGTTACCTCAACGGGGATATGCACATCCCCAATAATAAGAATATCATATTTCTTGTTGACAGTAGGAAGAGGAAATTCAAAACCTCCAAAAATAATCGATGGAATTTTTCCAATAGAATTGATATTGTGGACTTGAGGTTGTTTCCTCGGAAAGTGTACCGTATGCTCATTACCATTAACATGAAAATTGACATTGCCTTTGTTGCAATCAATAACAGCCCCTGCAGTATTCAAAAAAGGTCTTCCAAGAATAATAGACATACTATCATCCTCGGGAATATCAAGAATAACAAAGTCCATAAAAATAGTAACGTTTGCAACCACAACAGGCACATCCTCGCAAATACCGACAGGTATAGTAGTTGATTTATTAGCCATTTGCAAAGATATTTCAGTAGGTGTCAACTTATTCAAATCAAGTCTACGATATAAAGAGAGAGGCATAACACTAACACCGGCTCCAAGATCACATAAAGCAGTTTTAACGTAATTTCTTTTAATGGAGCATGGTATAGTGGGTACTCCTAGATCTCCAAGTTTCTTTGGTATTTCACCCTTAAAGTATAATTAGCAAGCATGGTGGAAATCTCAGCTTCCGGTATCTTTCTCTTATTTGTGACAATATCTTTCATATACTTAGCATAAGGATTCATTTTGAGCATATCAGTTAATCGCATACGCAAAAAGATAGGTCTAATCATTTCAGGAAACCGCTCAAAATCCTCATCATCCTTTTTATTGGATGTTTTGGGAGGAAAATGCATGGGTTTCTGAACCCATGGTTCTCTTTCTTTACCATGTTTCCTAGCAACAAAGTCTCTCTTATCATAACGTTGATTCTTTGATCGTGGGTTATCAAGATCAACAGCAGGTTCAATTTCTGCATCATTATCATTACTAGGTTGGTATCATCATGAACATCAACATTAACATTTTCATTAGGTTCATGTTCATTACCAGATTGTGTTTCAGCATCAGAAATAGAGATATCATTTGGATTCTCAGGTGGTTCAGCAATAGGTTCACTAGAAGCATGAGTCCTATCATTTTTCTTTTTCTTCTTTTTAGAAGGACTAGGTGCATCAATATTATTTCTTTGAGAATCTTTCTCAATTCTCTTAGGGTGGCCTTCAGGATACAAAGGTTACTGAGTCATTTTACCA
Organism: Aegilops longissima; assembly: GCA_021605205.1. NCBI lineage: Eukaryota > Viridiplantae > Streptophyta > Magnoliopsida > Poales > Poaceae > Aegilops > Aegilops longissima. The sequence continues at coordinate 154,941,166 of CM038680.1, forward strand.
GTTCTAGTAGCCACTCTAATAGCATAATCATTTTTCTTACTATTCATTTCATTGAGCAAATCATTTTGAGCTTTAAGTACTTGTTCTACTTGAGTGGTAACCATAGAAGCATGTTTGCTAACGAGTTCAAGTTCACCTCTAACATCAGCCATGTAATTACCCAAGTGTTTAAGCATATCGGAATTGTATTTCAGTTTTCTACCAAAATAAGCATTAAAATCTTCTTGCTTAACCATAAAGTTATCAAACACATCTAAGCATTGGCTAGCAAACTTAGTAAGAGGGATTTCATCTCTATCATATGTATAAAGAGAATATACCTTTACTACCTGTGTCGGGTTATCAAGACCATGAGGTTCTTCCATAGGTGGAGGATTAAGATCATATGTTTCTTCAACACGCGGTAGATTAAGACCATGTATTTCTTCAATAGGAGGTAAATTCTTAACATCTTCAGCTTTAATACCTTTTTCTTTCATAGATTTCTTTGCCTCTTGCATATCTTCAGGACTGAGAAATAGAACACCTCTCTTCTTCGGAGTTGGTTTAGGAATAGGCTCAGGAACTGGCTCAGGAAGTGTCCAATTATTTTCAATTGTCAACATATTATTCATTGGAATTTCAGCTTCATCCGGTGTTCTTTCCCTGAAAACAGAACCAGCACAACTATCCAGGTAATCTCTGGAAGCATCGGTTAGTCCATTATAAAAGATATCAAGTATTTCATTTTTCTTAAGAGGATGATCATGCAAAGCATTAAGTAACTTGAGAAGCCTCCCCCAAGCTTGTGGGAGACTCTCTTCTTCAATTTGCACGAAGTTGTATATTTCCCTTAAAGCAGCTGGTTTCTTATGAGCAGGGAAATATTTAGCAGAGAAGTAATAAATCATATCCTAGGAACTACGCACACAACCAGGATCAAGATAATTAAACCATATCTTAGCATCACCCTTTAATGAGAACGGAAATATTTTGAGGATATAGAAGTAGCGAGATCTCTCATCATTAGTGAACAGGGTGGCTATATCATTTAATTTAGTAAGACGTGCCACAACAGTTTCAGATTCATAGCCATGAAAAGGATCAGATTCAACCAAAGTAATTATATCAGGATCAACAGAGAATTCATAATCCTTATCGGCAACACAGATAGGTGAAGTAGCAAAAGCAGGGTCAGGTTTCATTCTATCTTTAAGAGATTGCTTATTCCATTTAGCTAATAACCTCTTGAGTTCATATCTATCTTTCCAAGCTAAAATGGCTGCAGAAACTTCTTTATCAAAAACATAACCCTCAGGAATAACAGGCAAGTCTTCATCGTCACTTTCATCAATACAATCAGTTTCAATAATTTCTTTCTCTCTAGCCCTAGCAATTTGTTCACCAAGAAATTCACTAAGGGGCACAGTAGTATCAAGCATAGAAGAAGTTTCATCATAATTATCATGCATAGCAGAAGTGGCATCATCAATAACATGCGACATATCAGAATGAATAGCAGAAGCAGGTTTAGGTGTCGCAAGCTTACTCAAAACAGAAGGTGAATCAAGTGCAGAGCTAGATGGCAGTTCCTTACCTCCCCTCGTAGTTGAGGGATAAATTGTTGTCTTAGCGTCTTTCAAGATCTTCATAGTGACCAGCAGATATAAATCCCAAGTGACTCAAAGAATAGAGCTATGCTCCCCGGCAACGGCGCCAGAAAGTAGTCTTGATAACCCACAAGTATAGGGGATCGCAACAGTTTTCTAGGGTAGAGTATTCAACCCAAATTTATTGATTCGACACAAGGGGAGCCAAAGAATATTCTCAAGTATTAGCAGTTGAGTTGTCAATTCAACCACACCTGGATAACTTAGTATCTGCAGCAAAGTGTTTAGTAGCAAAGTAATATGATAGTAGTGGTAACGGTAACAAAAGTAATATTTTTGGTGTTTTGTAGTGATTGTAACAGTAGCAACGGAAAAGTAGATAAGCGAAGATCAATATGTGAAAAGCTCGTAGGCATTGGATCGGTGATGGATAATTATGCCGGATGCGGTTCATCATGTAAAAATCATAACATAGGGTGAGACAGAACTAGCTCCAATTCATCAATGTAATGTAGGCATGTATTCCGAATATAGTCATACGTGCTTATGGAAAAGAACTTGCATGACATCTTTTGTCCTACCCTCCCGTGGCAGCGGGGTCCTAATGGAAACTAAGGGATATTAAGGCCTCCTTTTAATAGAGTACCGCAACAAAGCATTAGCACATAGTGAATACATGAACTCCTCAAACTATGGTCATCACCGGGAGTGGTCCCAATTATTGTCACTTCGGGATTGCCGGATCATAACACATAGTAGGTGACTATAGACTTGCAAGATAGGATCAAGAACTCAGATATATTCATGGAAACATAATAGGTTCAGATCTGAAATCATGGCACTCGGGCCCTAGTGACAAGCATTATGCATAGCAAAGGCATAGCAACATCAATCCAAGAACATAGTGGATACTAGGGATCAAACCCTAACAAAACTAACTCGATTACATGATAGATCTCATCCAACCCATCACCGTCCAGCAAACCTACGATGAAATTACTCACGCACGGCTGTGAGCATCATGAAATTCGTGATGGAGGATGGTTGGTGATGACGACGGCGACGAATCCCCCTCTCCGGAGCCCCGAATGGACTCCAGATCAGCCCTCCCGAGAGGTTTTAGGGCTTGGCGGCGGCTCCATATCGTAAAACGCGATGATTTCTTCTCCTTGATTTTTTTCTCCCCGAAAGCAAATATATAGAGTTGGAGTTGGCGTCGGAGGAGCTCCAGGGGGCCCACGAGGTAGGGGGCGCGCCCTAGGGGGGAGGGCGCGCCCCCCACCCTCGTTGATAGGGTGTGGGCCCCTTGGTCTTCATCTTTGGCAAGGATTTTTTATTATTTCCAAATAGACGTTCCGTGGAGTTTCAGGTCATTCCGAGAACTTTTGTTTTTGCACATAAATAACACCGTGGAAAGTCTGCTAAAAACAGCGTCAGTCCGGGTTAGTTCCACTCAAATCATGCAAGTTAGAGTCCAAAACAAGGGCAAAAGTATTTGGAAAAGTAGATACGACGGAGACGTATCAGGTTGGCATAGATCGAGACTAGGATTTGTCACTCTGAGTATCGGAGAGGTATCTCTAGGCCCTCTCGGTAATGCACATCATAATAAGCCTTGCAAGCCATGTGACTAATTAGTTAGTTGCAGGATGATGCATTATGGAACGAGTAAAGAGACTTGCCGGTAACGAGATTGAACTAGGTATGGAGATACCAACGATCGAATCTCGGGTAAGTCACATACCAATGACAAAGGGAATATGTATGTTGTCATTACGGTATGACCGATAAAGATCTTCGTAGAATAAGTGGGTACCAATATGAGCATCGAGGTTGCGCTAATGGATATTGACCGGAGAGGTATCTCGGTCATGTCTACATAGTTCTCGAACCTGTAGGGTCCACACGCTTAACGTTCGATGATGATTTTTGTATTATATGAGTTATGTGATTTGGTGAGTTAATGTTGTTTGGAGTCCCGGATGAGATAATGCACATGAGGAGGAGTCTCTAAATGGCCAAAAGGAAAAGATTCATATATTGGACAATGCTATTCGGACACCGGAAGTGTTCCGGGGGTACCGGGTGCATATCGGGTCACCGGAAGGGGTTTCGGGCATCCCCCTGGCAACTACATGGGCCTTAATGGGCCAAGAGGGGACAGACCAGCCCCTAAGGGGCTAGTACGCACCTCCCATATGGGCTGGCCAAATTGGAGTAGAAAAGGGGAAGGAGGAAAGGAAAAGGGGAATAGGATTCCCCCTTTCCCCTCTTCCCTTCCTACCCCGAATAGAATAGGAAAGGGGGGAGGCCGAATTGGGAGGACCCCAAGTAGGATTCCTCCTACTTGGGGCGCCCCCTCGGCTGCCTCTCCTTCCCTTGAACCTATATATATGAAGGGGGGCACCGCTAGAAGACACACCAATAATTGTTAGCCGTGTTGGTGCCCCCCTCCATAGTTTACGCCTACGGTCATATCTTCGTAGTGCTTAGGCGAAGCCCTGCGGGGATCACTTCACCATCACCATCACCACGCCGTCGTGCTGACGAAACTCTCCCTCGACACTTTGTTGGATCAAGAGTTCGGGAAACGTCATCGAGCTGAACGTGTGCAGAACTCGGAGGTGTCGTAAGTTCGGTGCTTGATCGGTCAGAACGAGAAGAAGTTCGACTACATCAATCGCGTTGTCAAATGCTTCCGCGTTAGGTTTACAAGGGTACGTGGACACACTCTTCGCCTCTTGTTGCTATGCATCTCCTAGATAGATCTTGCGTGAGCGTAGGAAATTTATTGAAATTGCATGCTACGCTCTGATACGTCTCCAACGTATCTATAAGTTTTTATTGCTCCATGCTATATTATCTACTGTTTTGGACATTATTGGGCTTTATTATTCACTTTTATATTATTTTTGGGACTAACCTATTAACCGGAGGCCCAACCCAGAATTGCTGTTTTTTGCCTATTTTAGAGTTTCGCAGAAAAGGAATATCAAACGGAGTCCAAACGGAATGAAACCTTCGGGAACGTGATTTTTAGGAAGATTATGATCCAGGAGACTTGGACCCTACGTCAAGAAACAAAAGAGGAGGCCACGAGGTAGGGGGCGCGCCTACCCCCCCAGGGCGCGCCCTCCACCCTCGTGGGCCCCCTGTTGCTCCACCGACGTACTCCTTCCTCCTATATATACCTACGTACCCCCAAACGATCAGATACGGAGCCAAAAACCTAATTCCACCGCCGCAACCTTCTGTACCCATGAGATCCCATCTTGGGGCCTGTTCCGCAGCTCCGTCGGAGGGGGCATCCATCACGCAGGGCTTCTACATCAACACCATAGCCTCTGCGATGAAGTGTGAGTAGTTTACCTCAGACCTTCGGGTCCATAGTTAGTAGCTAGATGGCTTCTTCTCTCTTTTTGGATCTCATTACAATGTTCTCCCCCTCTTTTGTGGAGATCTATTTGATGTAATCTTCTTTTGCGGTGTGTTTGTTGAGACCGATGAATTGTGGGTTTATGATCAAGTTTATCTATGAACAATATTTGAATCTTCTCTGAATTCTTTTATGTATGATTGGTTATCTTTGCAAGTCTCTTCGAATTATCAGTTTGGTTTGGCCTACTAGATTGATCTTTCTTGCAATGGGAGAAGTGCTTAGCTTTGGGTTCAATCTTGCGGTGTCCTTTCCCGGTGTGATGAGGGGCAGCAAGGCACGATTGTATTGTTGCCATCGAGGATAACAAGATGGGTTTTTATCATATTGCATGAATTTATCCCTCTACATCATGTCATCTTGCTTAAGGCGTTACTCTGTTTCCATGAACTTAATACTCTAGATGCATGCTGGATAGCGGTCGATGAGTGGAGTAATAATAGTAGATGCAGGCAGGAGTCGGTCTACTTGTCTCGGACGTGATGCCTATCTACATGATCATACCTAGATATTCTCATAACTATGCTCAATTCTATCAATTGCTCAACAGTAATTCATTCACCCACCATAAAATACTTATGCTCTTGAGAGAAGCCACTAGTGAAACCTATGGCCCCCGGATCTATCTTCATCATATTAATCTTCCAACACTTAGTTATTTTCTTTGCTTTTTACTTTGCTTTTATTTTACTTTGCATATTTATCATAACAATACCAAAAATATTATCTATCATATCTATCAGTTCTCACTCTCGTAAGTAACCGTGAAGGGATTGCCAACCCCTTATCGCGTTGGTTTGCGAGGAGTTATTTGTTTTGTGTAGGTGCGAGGGACTCGCGCGTAGCCTCCTACTGGATTGATACCTTGGTTCTCAAAAACTGAGGGAAATACTTACGCTACTTTGCTGCATCACCCTTTCCTCTTCAAGGGAAAACCAACACAGTGCTCAAGAGGTAGCACGCTCCCCAACAGTGGCATCAGAGCCAGGTCTATGCGTAGATGATATGCACGAGTAGAACACAATGAGTTCTGGACGATAATAGTCATACTGCTTACCACCAACGTCTTATTTTGATTCGGTGGTATTGTTGGATGAAGCGGCCCGGACCAACCTTACATGACCACGTTCATGAGACCGGTTCCACCGACAGACATGCAACTTGTTTTGCATAAAGGTGGCTTGCGGGTGTTTGTTTCTCCAACTTTAGTTGAATCAAATTTGACTACGGTCGGTCCTTGTTGAAGGTTAAAACAGCACACTTGACGAAAAATCATTGTGGTTTCAATGCGTAGGTAAGAACGGTTCTTGCTAGAAGCCCGTAGCAGCCACGTAAAACTTGCAACAACAAAGTAGAGGACGTCTAACATGTTTTTGCAGGGCATGTCGTGATGTGATATGGTCAAGACATGATGTGATATAAGTTATTATATGAGATGATCATGTTTTGTAAAAGTTATCGGCAACTGGCAGGAGCCTTATGGTTGCCGCTTTATTGTATGAAATGCAAAACGCCATGTAATTGCTTTACTTTATCACTGTGCGTTAGCGATAGTTGTCGAAGCAATAGTTGGCGAGACGACAACGATGCTATGATAGAGATCAAGGTGTCAAGCCGGTGACGATGGAAATCATGACGGTGCTTTGGAGATGAAGATCAAAGGCACAAGATGATGATGGCCATATCATGTCACATATTTTGATTGCATGTGATGTTTATCTTTTATGCATCTTATTTTGCTTAGTATGGCGGTAGCATTATAAGATGATCCCTCACTAAAATTTAAAGGTATAAGTGTTCACCCTGAGTATGCATCGTTGCGACAGTTCGTCCTGCCGAGACACCACATGATGATCGGGTGTGATAAGCTCTACGTTCACATACAATGGGTGCAAGACAGTTTTGCACGTGTGGAATACTCGGATTAAACTGGACGAGCCTAGCATGTACAGACATGGCCTCGGAACACTGGAGACCAAAAGGTCGAACATGAATCATATAGTATATATGATCAACATTGAGATGTTCACCATTGAAAACTACTCCATCTCACGTGATGACGGACATGGTTTAGTTGATTTGGATCACATGATCATTTAGATGACTCTAGGGATGTCTATCTAAGTGGGAGTTCTTAAGTAATATGATTAAGTGAACTTAATTTATCATAAACTTAGTCCTGATAGTATTTGCATATCTATGTTGTAGATCAATAGCTCGCGTATAGCTCCCCTGTTTTATATTTGATATGTTCCTAGAGAAAACTAGGTTGAAAGATGATAGTAGCAATGATGCGGACTGGGTTTGTGATCTGAGGATTATCCTCATTGCTGCACAGAAGAATTATGTCCTTGATGCACCGCTAGGTGACAGACCTGTTGCAGGAGCTGATGCAGACGTTATGAATGTTTGACAAGCTCGGTATGATGACTACTTGATAGTTTAGTGCGCCATACTTTACGGCTTAGAACTAGGACTTCAAAAAAGTTTTGAACACCACGAAGCATATGAGATGTTCCAAGAGCTGAAATTGGTATTTCAGACTCATGCCCGTGTTAAGAGGTATGAGACCTTGTACAAGTACTTTGCCTACAAGATGGAGAAGAATAGCTCAGCTAGTGAGCATTTGCTCAGAATGTCTGAGTACTACAATCACTTGAATCAAGTTGGAGTTCATCTTCCAGATAATATAGTGATTGATAGAGTTCTCTAGTCACCATCACCAAGTTACTAGAACTTTGTGATGAACTATAATATGCAAGGGATAATGGAAACGATTCCCAAGCTCTTCGCGATGCTGAAATTAGCAAAGGTAGAAATCAAGAAATAGCATCAAGTGTTGATGGTTAACAAGCCCACTAGTTTCAAGAAAAAGGGCAAAGAAAAGAAGGGGAACTTCAAAAGGAATAGCAAGCAAGTTGCTGCTCCCGGGAAGAATCCCAAGTCTGGACCTAAGCCTGAAACTGAGTGTTTCTACTACAAAGGGACTGGTCACTGGAAGCGGAACTGCCCCAAGTATTTGGCGGATAAGAAGGATGGCAAACTGAAAGGTATATTTGATATACATGTTATTGATGTGTACCTTACTAATGCTTGTAGTAGCGCCTGGGTATTTGATACCGTTTCTGTTGCTCATATTGGCAACTCGAAACAGGGGCTACGGATTAAACAAAGATTGGCTAGGACGAGGTGACGATGCGCGTCGGAAATGGTTCCAAGGTCGATGGAATCACCGTCGGCACGCTACCTCTACATCTACCTACAGGATTAGTTTTAGACCTGAATAATTGTTATTTGGTGCCAGCATTGACCATTAACATTATATCTGGATCTTATTTGATGTGAGACTGTTATTCATTTAAATCAGAGAATAATGGTTGTTCTATTTATATGAGTAATATCTTTTATGGTCATCCACCCTTCAAAAGTGCTAGTTATCGACTAGAGGGGGGTGATTAGGCGATTTTTATGAAAGTCTTCAAAACACGAGGTCTTTGAAGACAAACCGTAGAAATAAACCTATTGATATGCAGCAGAAGGTAGACTACACTAGACAAGCCATAGTCAAGTAATCAATGAAGTGAAAGCACGAAGACTATCAACAGCTAGATAGTATGGACCAGGATGGAAGACAGAATGAATCCAACAGTAAATTGTCTTCACTCGGTGAAGTTAATCAGATCAGACAAGTAGGCAATGACTTCACGAAGACAAACTATAAAGTAAAGAGAAGTGAAGGATACAACCAATTGCTTGGTGAAGACAAGGATTTGGTAGACCAGTTCCAGTTGCTGTGACAACTGTACATCTGGTTAGGGAGGCTGAGATTTAACTCAGTAGACCGTGTCTTCACCTTATTCCCCTTGAGCTAAGGACACCCAGTCCTCGACCAATCACTCTGGTAAGTCTTCAAGGTAGACTTCCAAACCTTCATAGACTTTGTTCACTGGCAATCCACAATGGCTCTTGGATGCTCAGAACGTGACGCCTAACCGGCTGGAGAATTCACAGTCCTCAAGTGTAACAAGTCTTGAGTCACGCGACGTAAAGACTTGATGATGCCTAACACTCTTTGGCTCTGGGTGCTTTGGGATTTGTCCTCGCAAGGATCTCTCTCTCAAATGCTTTGGAGGTGGGTTGCTCTCAAACGACAAAAGCCGTGCACTAACTCTGAGCAGCCACCAATTTATGGTGTAGGGGGTGGGCTATTTATAGCCAGGAGGCAACCTGACCTGATTTGTCCGAAATGACCCTGGGTCACTAAGGAACCGACATGTGTCCAACGGTCAGATTTCAAACACACGCGGCAGCTTGACTTGGGCTACAAGTAAAGCTGACTCATCCAGCTCTGGATAAGATTTGCTCTCATTGTCTTCGCTCGAAGACATAGGGTTTTGGTTGAGCATCACATCAGTCACTTTGACTTTGTTCACTTGCACCCCACTTAACAGTATGGTGGTTTCTATGGCTCAACAATGAAGAAAAGGAAACTACAAAACAACTATGTCTTCACACTCCATAGTCTTCAAATGAATGTCTTCTCATGTCATAATCTTCACCGTGAATGTCTTCAAGAACCACCATTGTCTTTAATGTCTACACACATTTTTAGGGGTCATCTCTGGTAGGTAAACCGAATCAATAGGGGACTACTACCTTTGTTATCCTGCAATTCTCACAAACACATTAGTCCCTCAACCAAGTTTGTCGTCAATACTCCAAAACGAACTAGGGGTGGCACTAGATGCACTTACAATCTCCCCCTTTTTGGTGATTGATGACAAACTAGTTGAAGTTTTCAACGGGGATAAAAGTATGCGAGAGTTAAGGATAAAGGCATTGTCTTCATAAGTTGCAAAAAGCTCCCCCTGAAGATGTGCATATAAGTAATTTGATTTTGAATGCAAATGCACATGGCAGGTTTTACTTTGTGGAGATCCTCTTCAACTTACGAAGACAATTCATCATGCATGTATAAGAATAACGAAGATAATGACATGCACAATGAAAAATGGGCGTCTGCAGAATGACTTCATGCGGAATTTATCATCGCATCACAAAGTAGCAGTAAAAGGTAGCAGACGACCATCGAGTCTAAGAGTTACAACTCAAAAGCCAAATAGTTTCAAAATGAGAGTTATAAGAACTTAGCAAAAATAATGCAACCACCCATAGGGACCCGCTTGAAGACTATCAACCTCATATGCTTCTCCCCCTTTTGTCAGTAATGACCAAAAAGGTTTGAAGACATAGATGATTTACTCGTTCCCAGTTGGAGTAGAGGATGGAGCAGGGTCGATGTTGGAGTTTCGTGGTGCTGACGGGCCTGACGGAGAATCGTGATGCAGTGCAGCCAAGGTTGGTGAAGTGGCATCGTATTCTTCATCGATGACTCTCGTAACAACAGTTGCAGCCAAAGATGAATGCTCAGAATCTTCAATAGAGGGAGTGCGATGCCATCTTGCATTTTGAGGAGGCCTGGAGTCAAACTTGAAGTTCCCTGTGAAGCCATCTGCTCGCTGATCATCTTCAAAACAGAGCAATGTGAGGCTCTTCCAGGACTACCGACAGGCTTCATGTGCAACAAAGGTGTTCTTGGTGGCCAAGTTACGAATACGATTGACATCCACCAAGAGACTCTGCATCTGACGCTTCAGCCAGTCATGATTCTTATCCTGATTTTGATGCAAAGCCACCTGAAGCTCTCGGTCATTGAGTACACGAGGACGCTTCTGAGGCCTTTGAGCAGTTGTGCTTGCAGTGGCTTCAGTGTTGGCTCGGTGCGGTATGCGCATGTTGCCAGCCAGAGAGTATGCAGGAGTTGCAGCATTGGGCACATGAATCCCTTCAATAGGCTGTGTGAAGCTCTGGAACTCTGCATTCTGAAGGTGGATTGTCTTCGTTGCAAGCTCGGGGTAGATGGCTTTAATAGACAAATCAACTTCAGGCAGAAAAACAACATGGTTGCGCGCCGAGGGCTGATAGTCAGTGGTGGAATGAATTTTAATCAAGCGCATCACCCATGGAGCATAGAATTTTAGGCCAAACAGATCAGTCCCAGAAGCATAAAGCTATCGGATAAAGAAATCCTGAGTGTTGAATCTGATGCCATTGATGATATAGAATACCAGAGTCTTCATGGCGCCTTCAAGTGTAGCTTCAGAAGAATTTCCTTTGATGGGCCAGAGAGTACGCCTCAGAATGTGGTACACTGTGCGTGGCAAGTACTCGAGGTCCTTGACAAAGAACTCCTTTGGGTATTTAGCATCTTATGGCAATGGCTTCATCATGCTAAGCATTTGGCTCATATTTGGCTCGGGCTTCTGAAAAATGTTGTGCAGCTCATTCGAAAGAAGCTGACAACCAGGTTAGTATAACTCACCTGGAGTGGGCAGGAAGTAAGCTCGATGATATCTTGAGCTTTGGCTTCGTGATGTACATCACCTGTCATCCACTCAAGGATCCAAGTCTTCGGATCCCTGTTGTAGCCTCGAATGTGTAGAGTGGCATAAAACTGTAGCAGAAGCTCTTCGTTCCAATGTTCCTTGTCAGTCACAAAGGGCAGAAGACCAACATCCCTAAAGAAGTCAAGGGCCTCTTCAAGACATGGCAGCCCAACCATAGCATCACAATCCAGACGCTTGTGTGAAAAAATCCGGTCTTGGTTGTACAGGATGCAAGAGTAATAGCTTCGTCGCTGATGGCTCCAAAATCTGTCGGAGGTGATCTTGGGCTTCTTGTACGGGTTCTTGGTGCTGTCAAAGAAAGTATTGTGCTTTCTGAAGCTGAGCACCCTGAATGAACCATGTGTTGTGACAGCACTTGGAAGCCTTGGCAGACGCGGCTTTGGCTTCTGAACTTGAGGCCTCTGCTCCACATGATAATCATATTGTGGCCCGTGAGCAGTGGGTGGAACCATAATTAGCCATCTGACAGTTACCAACTCACCAAGATTGAACGCACATTCCATAGTGTGTGGCCTTGGAGGAGGAATGGCACCATCAGAGGTGATTGGTGTCACAGTGGTGTCAGCATTCACATTGGCTTCGGGCTCCACATTGTCTTCAGCCATGACTGAGTCATTGGCTTTAGTGGCGTTGTTGGTGGCAGCCTCAGTGTTTTCAACCTCCATCTGTTCAACGACTGGAGGGTCGGGCACGATCACATTCTCTTCAAGAATGACCGGATCACTTGCGAGGGGTGTGACTTCTCTTTCTTCTTCGGCTGATGCAGTCGGAATGTCTTCAGCAGTCTTGGCTTCAGACTCAGAGGCAGTCACACAAGGAGTGGCTTCAGGAAACACTTGACGTGCTACTAAGCTAGTGTGTTGCGCTTCTTCTTCTAGAAAGCTCGACATGGAGACCTGTGGCCCGAGGCCCTTGCGAAGCCTGCGAAATGTTGTCGACACCTTTGAGAAGGAGTGGTCTGTTCCATGTAGTCTTCATCATCAAGCACCGAAGAGGTGACTTGAGCAGGGGGAGTATGTGGTGTCTCATCTTGTACTGGGTGTCTTGTTGTGGGCGCTCAGCCCATGAGTCATCTTGAGCAATTGGCGTCAATGGACGACCAATGCTAATGAGTTCACTGCTCATGGGAGCAGGCGATGATACCAATTGGGGCTTGAGCTGAGGAAGGACTTCATCATCATGCACATTGTCTTCACGACCAATGTCTTCAGCTGTGTTGGGGTCAACAGCTAGAACTTCTTCACTTTCTGGAGCCTCTGTGGAAGCAGGCTCATGAATCACAAGGCGACAATCTTGGTTGGTTGAGGAAGGGAGAGAAACCGAGATGGGTTCAACTATGAGGGGCTCTGGGGATGCAACTCGCTCTTTCTTCGAAGACTTTGAAGCCTTCATCTTCAACTTCTTCTTGGAGGGAGCATCATCAGATGTATCATTGAGCTATAAGTGAATGATGTAGAGGACAGAACATGCATGTGTATAAATATTAGAAGAGACCAAGTCAACATTGCGAAGATAAACCTTGAAGTCAAATTAATGTTGAAGACAAACCAAATGCGAAGATAATGCAATCATGATGCCAGATGAGAATCTTCGGGAAAATTTGGTGGTGGCGTTACCCACCGTATAGGAAGTATTAGACCCAGACACGACACACAATTATCGTGGCGCTCCAAAGTCAAACTCCTCGTTAATGTATTCGCACTTAGAGTGTATGTCTTCTTTGATTGAAGATATACGTTACTTTGTGTGTTGCACATCTAAGCCATCAACATGCGTAAGCGTTAGGATGTGTGTCCAATCACATGACATTTGAGGATTCTAAGATATTTAGCGGTGGGTGATCTCAAGAGCATACGTATTTTACGGTGGGTGAACAAATTACTGTTGAGCAATTGACAGAATTGAGCATAGTTCTGAGAATATCTAGGTATGATCATGTATATAGGCATCACGTCCGAGACAAGTAGACCGACTCCTGCCTGCATCTACTACTATTACTCCACTCATTGATCGATATCCAGCATGCATCTAGAGTATTAAGTTCATGAAAACAGAGTAACGCCTTAAGCAAGATGACATGATGTAGAGGGATAAATTCATGCAATATGATAAAAACCCATCTTGTTATCCTCGATGGCAACAATACAATACGTGCCTTGCTGCCCCCATCACACCGGGAAAGGACACCGCAAGATTGAACCCAAAGCTAAGCACTTCTCCCATTGCAAGAAAGATCAATCTAGTAGGCCAAACCAAACTGATAATTCGAAGAGACTTGCAAAGATAACCAATCATACATAAAAGAATTTATAGAAGATTCAAATATTGTTCATAGATAAACTTGATCATAAACCCACAATTCATCGGTCTCAACAAACACACCGCAAAAGAAGATTACATCGAATAGATCTCCACGAGAGAGGGGGAGAACATTGTATTGAGATCCAAAAAGAGAGAAGAAGCCATCTAGCTACTAACTATGGACCCGAAGGTCTGAGGTAAACTACTCACACTTCATCGGAGAGGCTATGGTGTTGATGTAGAAGCCCTCCGTGATTGATGCCCCCTCCGGCGGAGATCCGGAACAGGCCCCAAAACGGGATCTCGTGGGTACAGAAGGTTGCGGCGGTGGAATTAGGTTTTTGGCTCCGTATTTGATCGTTTGGGGGTACGTAGGTTTATATAGGAGGAAGGAGTACGTCGATGGAGCAACAGGGGGCCCACGAGGGTGGAGGGCGCGCCCTGGGGGGGTAGGCGCGCCCCCCTACCTCGTGGCCTCCTCTTTTGTTTCTTGACGTAGGGTCCAAGTCTCCTAGATCATAGTTTTCCTAAAAATCACGTTCCCGAAGGTTTCATTCCGTTTGGACTCCGTTTGATATTGCTTTTCTGCGAAACTCTGAAATAGGCAAAAAACAGCAATTCTGGGTTGGGCCTCCGGTTAATAGGTTAGTCCCAAAAATTATATAAAAGTGAATAATAATGCCCAATAATGTCCAAAACAGTAGATAATATAGCATGGAGCAATCAAAAATTACAGATACATTGGAGACGTATCAAGCATCCCCAAGCTTAATTCCTGCTCGTTCTCGAGTAGGTAAATGATAAAAACAGAATTTTTGATGCGGAGTGCTACTTGACATAATTTCAATGTAATTCTTCTTAATTGTTGTATGAATATTCAGATCCGAAAGATTCAAGACAAAAGTTTAATATTGACATAAAAATAATAATACTCACTACCAAAAAAAGACACACACGTGACATTTTGGGCAGAACGAATTTTTTTCTGTCATACATATGACACTTCTATGACGATAATTGTGACAAAACCCGGTATCATCATAGATGTGGTGGGCTCCTACTTCTATGACAAAAAATCATGACAAAAAATGGGCTTTTCGTCCTAGGCGGGCCGGAGACGCAGCTGCATGACATTCTTTGGGCCGTCCATGACGGAAAAAATCATGGTAGAAGCGAGGGGGAGGAAAATTTTGGGGAGTTCCCGGTTACGGTGGGAGGTCGGGGGCCGAGCGATGCGCGTTTCTCTAGTACACGTACGCGCGTGTGTGCGAGGCGTTGGCTCTAACTGAACCCGAGCGAGGCGTTGGGCTCTACTGAATCCGGCGATTGCCACTGCAGCTCGCGTTTCGAACCCGAAGCGATCGATCGATGGTCGTTAACTAAACCCGATCGAACGATTCCTTCTCTCTGCCGCTAATCAAGCCGATCGATGGGATGAGCAGTGGCGCTATGCGGGGGGTTTGGATGAGCAATGAGCGGTGGCGTTGCCTCTGGATGAACAGGACCCGTGGTGTGGTGGAGGGCT
Source organism: Aegilops longissima (assembly GCA_021605205.1). Classification (NCBI taxonomy): domain Eukaryota; kingdom Viridiplantae; phylum Streptophyta; class Magnoliopsida; order Poales; family Poaceae; genus Aegilops; species Aegilops longissima. The sequence goes on from CM038680.1 coordinate 154,956,484, forward strand.
GGATGAACAGTAGATGGTGGAGGAGTGCCCGTGGAGGGGTGATTGAACAGGACCCCGTGGTGTAGAGGGCTGGATGAACAGTAGACGGTGGAGGGGTGGTTGAACATGACCCCGTGGTGTGGAGGGCTGGAAGAACTGTAGACGGTGGAGGGGTGGTTGAACAAGAGCGGTGGAGAAGTAGCGGTGGAGGCTGGATGAACAGGAGCCCGTGGAGGCTGGAGGAGGTCGACGGTGGAGATGAACAGTATCCCATGGAGTCCCGTTTTGCGGTACGCCACACCCCTCCCGATGAACAGGACCCCCGTTTCGACCGTAGGGCTCCAACATAAGTCTGTTTCCTCCGTTTTGCGGTACGCCACACCCCTGCCGATCAATAGGACCCCCGTTTCGACCGTAGGAGGTCCCTTTCGTCTGTTTTGCGGTACGCCACACCCCTCCCGATCAACAGGACCCCCGTTACCGTAGGAGGTCCGTTTCCTTCGTTTTGCGGTATGCCAGACCCCTCCCGATGAACAGGATCCCGTTTCGAAGGTGGCCGGTCGAACACAAGGCCGTTTCCTCCATTGTGCTGTACGCCAGGCCTCGTTTCCATGGCCTGTTCCGTCCAAGCCCTCCCGATGAACACGACCACGCATTCCGTTCCGACCCAGCCGGTTGGCTCCCACGTGTTCCGTTGCCTCCTGATGAACACGACGCATTCCGTTGCCTCCCCATGAACACGACGCATTCCGTTGCCTCCCCATGAACACGATGACGACGTTGTTTCTCCGTTCCGACCCAGCCATGTACACGAGCCCTCGTCATACGTATGCGAGTAGGCGTTCGAGACCCTGCCCGTATGTACGTACGTGGCCGTATTTTCTTTCTTGCACCCTGGCCGCTGTACGTACGTGTACATGCTACATGCGTGCCTCTACTACGACACGTGCGCGCCTCTAAATCCACCAGTATATATGTACGTACACGTTCGTGACCAGAATGACAACGCTACATATGCTTCGACCAAGTGGGTCCCGACTGTCACACACTTCCTTGCGTGCGAAGATGTAGCTGGTGGGTCCCAGCAGTCAGGGGGGCGAATCGTTTTGTTTTTCTTTTGCCCGGACGCACTTCCTTGCATGCGAAGGTATAGCTGGTGGGTCCCAGCAGTCGGGAGGAAACGTTTTTTTCGTGAAATACGGTGGCCCGTCCGGTGGGTCCCCGCTGTCAGGTGGAGGAATAATTATTTTGCACGTAATAAGGAGGCACTTCCTTGCTGCGGTCGTGGACCCGGTGTCGGCCTCTCCACGTCTGACCCACGTCCGATGGAAGCCGCTCCTTGACCACGTTGACCACACTGCGCCGAGAGCACCAGGGCAGTGGACGACGGCGAGGCCTAGGAAGGGGACGACGCGGAGCCGGGGAAGACGCGGCAGTGAATGCCCACGCGTAGAGGAGTATGAGGGTTCACTAGTTCGCTGTGGTGTGAGGCTGCCGTCGCCGCGAGAATAACAGGGTGTGGGTGAGTAGAGGATGGCCTGGCCAGCGTGGGAGTAGTAGGGGCGGTGAGGCCTCCGCGCGATCGCAGCCGCCACGGGAGGCAGGAGCATGAGGCACGACCGGCGCTGGTTTGGGCGGTGGAGCAAGAACACCAGAGGTTGAAGAAGCACTACGGCCGTTGGATGGACATCGACGGTCACATTGGAGCTAGAATTGTGCATATTGACTAAGTTGACAAAGCCCTCCGTCCCCGTCAACTTAGTAGGCCCACAAGTCAGCCTGCCACTATACTGGGTCCCAGCTAACAGGGGGAGTATTCATTTTTTCGTGCGTAATGAGGCACTTCCTTGTGTGCAAAGATATAGCTGGTGGGTCCGAGTTATCAGCGGCGGTAACGTTTTTTTCGTGAAATACAGAGGCCCTTTCGGTGGGTCCCTGATGTCAGGTGGAGGAATCATTATTTTGCGCGTAATAAGGAGGCATTTCCTTGCGTGCGGCCGTGGACCCAGTGTCGGCCTCTCCACGTCTGATCCACTTCAGATGCATGTCGGTCGTTGACCATGTTGACCCGAGCTGCACCGAGAGCACCAAAGGCGGTGGACGACAGCAAGGCCTAGGAAGGAAGCGACACGGAGGCTAGGAAGACTCAGCAGTTGTTTCACGCCAAGGGAGTACTGTTGTCACGAGGGTTTCTTCGTTCGTCCGCCGTCATTTGGAGAATAACAGCAGGTGTGGGTGAGTAGAGGGATGGCTAGGCCAACGATGGGAGTACGGTGGGGCGGTGAGGCCTGCGCGACAGTAGAGCCGGCCGCGGGGAGGAGGGAGTAGGCAGTCCCGCCGGCGATTGTTTGAGCGGATGGAGCAGGAAGAGCAGAGATTGAAGAAGCATGACGGCCGTTGGATGGCCATCCAACAGTCACTGCTTGTGCGTCAACCTTTTTTTAGGAAAGCCTCAAATCTGTGGAAAACAGCATACAGCCCATCTGCCATTATTTCTAATAATTTACAGCTCATTTGCTAATTATTAAAGGTTTTTTTGGAGCTCATATTCTTTTTGTTAGCATTACAACCCATATTGTGGCCACGGTTAAAAAATTATACGAAATTTTGCATATTTCGGTGCGGTCCCAACTGTTTTTAATCCCGAAATTTCGACTCACCTTCAAACTGATTTTCAAAATAAATGTATATCAATATAAAATCCACCAAATTCTCGATGCATAAAAATTAATGTAATTTAAAATCTTGAAATGAAAAAAAAAAGATATTTCAAACTAATTGCCGGTTTGATGTGTTTTAAAAATGTACAACCCATTTCTCATTACTGATGGGCCATTTTCTCAGCCAACCGAATGAAAGCTCTCCTAGTCTTGAAAGATTTGCAGCCCAACAGGCCTGACAAAGCGACTTACTTGGCAAATCACAACAAAACTGGGTTGTGGCCGTGGACCCAGCTGTCAGCCTCTCCATGTACAATACTCTTCAGATGGAAGTCGTTCCTTGACCACGTTGATCACGCCGCGCGGAGAGCACCACGGCGGTGGACGATGGCGAGGCCTAGGAAGGGGACGACACGGAGCCGGGGAAGACGCGGCAGTGGAAGCCTGCGCGGAGAGGAGTACGAGGGTTCACTGGTTCGGCTACGATGTGAGGCTGCCGTCGCCGCAGAATAACAGGGGGTGTGGGTGAGTGGAGGGATGGCCAGGCCAGCGGTGGGAGTAGTATGGGGGCGGTGAGGCCTCCGCGGCAGCACAGCCGACCACGGGAGGCAGGAGCAGGCGGCACGACCGACACTGCTTTGGGCGGCTGGACCAAGAAGACCAGAGGTTGAAGAAGCACTACGGCCGTTGGAGGGACATCGTACGGTCACTGAAGCTAGAATCGTTTATATTGACTAAGTTGACAAAGCCCTGGGTACGCTCCAATTTAGTAGGCCCACGGGCCAGCCTCCGAAACGGTGCGCCCCAGATGTCAGGGGGAGGAATCATTTTTTGGGTGGCCGAAGCTAAGAATATCCGAGATTGAAGAAGAAGCACGACATCCGTTGGATAGACATCCAACGGCCGCTGCTGCTAGAACCGTGTGTTGACTATAATAAGTTGACAAAGCCTTGCATACGCATCAACTTATTTTTTAGGGGACGCGTCACTTAGTAGGCACACAAGTGTGTGGCAGAGAACTTATAGCCCATTTGCGTTTTGTAAGAATGTACAACCCATTTTTGAATTCTAGTGGAATTTACAACAGCCCATTTACAGTTTGTTAAAAGTACAACCCATTTTCTAGCTAGGACAACGATTAATAATTTCAACCAACCATTGAAGACAGAATTCAATAAAATTTCCCACATTTTGATGGGATCCGAAATATTTTTATCCCGAAATTTCTAGTCAGATTAAATATAAATTTGTATTACGTAAAAATCCAACAAAACATTACACGCGCAACAATGAAAATTTAAGATTTCAAAATCCATAAATAATATTTTATAAACTAATTTCGTGTTTGGTGCATTTTTTATAGTTACTGCCCAGTTTTTATAATTACATCCCATTTATTATTTTTTAAAGCCCATTTTCCTGTTAAGCCTAATGCATCCCTCCTAGGAAAGATTTGCAGCCGAGCGGGGCGGAGAATAACAAGTTGACCTTGACTGGGTATTCCTCAAAAAGACGTATAGCTGGGCTAGCCATTTTCATCTTGAAAAAAATTGTATCTGGGCTGGATATCTGGCCTGGGCTAGACGGGCCACAACCCGCCCAGTTAATACCCTGCTCTCCTCTGAACAACAACGAAATCATCGCCAAGAAAAACTCTGCGGTGCTCACGCCTCAAAAACACAAATCTGCTCGAGCTGCTTGGTCCCGCTTGTCGGCCGCACCTTGTGCAATTCTCTCGCTTATATTGACTACATAGGTTGACAATGGTGTGGGACCGTGATGTCGAAACCAGGAGAAAGCAAAAGAAAATATAGTTGTACATAATAAGGAGGCACTTGCGACGCGACGGCTATGGCCCTAGTGGGTCCCTAGTGTCATCCAGTCAAAATAAAGTCATCTCCTGAATCCTCATGTTTGTTGATGATGTTAACAATGCTCGGCGCCACGACGAGCGCAACAACTCGAAGGACAACGGAGAGGGCCTCGCGGGCCCTACGGATGGTCTCGATATGGCGCCGCTGCTCATTCAGAAGCCAGGATCATCGGACACCTATGAGCACCTTGAAACCGAGACGACATGAAACGGTAAGGCGCGCTTGGGAGCTCGTTTATTTCAAACCTGTATTAACATACAAGTGTAATTTACCGTCATCGAAACAACGCGTAAAATACAGGCGTAATGAAACCGAGGGCCCGAGGTCTGTAAGTAAAACCGGCGGGTTCTGGCGTGTAATTTGAGAGACCGGTGTATATTTTACGAGCATCGCTATATGGACGACATTACCGGACGATACATGCACAACGTGCGTATCATGCCATCCATGGGCAAGGCTGAAACAGCAGCTAACGGCTGGATTAGCAATCGTCCGAGTGTCGTTCACCGTTTTTATCGTGTGTGAAGTACTTCCGATATTTTACTAGTCGAAATCGACCAACCAAGCGCCTTCGCCCGAGACCATCTGGTTTAATTTACAAGCGTCAGTTCTACGAGCGGTTTTGGTTGGAAAACGACGATCCAATCACGGCCTAATATCATGAGTTGGTCGGAAGATCATATGGTTTCACGTCTAACCTACCCGACTTGTCGTATAGGCTATGAATGAAACATTAGACAATGAACTTCTTAAGCACGGAAACAACAGAAGAGGATGATCTTCTTAACAAGCAAATCACTGGCATTAGATTGACATGCAAAACAATACGAAGCATTATTCTCAGGAGGCACGGTGAACAGCTCGTGATGCCGCATGCCACAACATTCCAAGCTCAACTTTGCAATCAAACACAAGGCCTGGCATTACATAGACAATATTCAGAACAAACTCTTAACACAGGAATATCTCAGCAGAGTAACTATTTACTTCTAAACTGAACACAGGAATTGGAAAAACACCCAACGCTGCTCACAGCAAGGGCATCCCACTCAAAAATATCAAATGCATGTCTTCTGGCTAACATCAATGAGCAAATTTTGACAAGGTTTTCCGATTCCAATATATTAAACTAACGTTTTCTTGCTAACAACAATGATTAAACTTTGACAAGCTTTTCCCATTCAAAATATGTAATGCCTAGGATCGTGGAGTCCTGTCGCTTCTTGTACTTGTTTGGGCACTTTTTGCCCAGGGCACTCCACGTGTTGTTAAATTGCCAATGGTCTCTATAGACTAGTCATGTCACCGGTGTCTAATAATACTCTATAAAGCTTCTCGGTCATTCCTTCAGAATGTAGCGCAAAAGCAGTGATCGCTTCTTTCGCAAAGTGGAGCGACCAACTGGACCAAAGAATGCAGCAGCTTGCCTTGGACACATTGGCTCCTTTTGTGCAGTTCAACTAAAATCGAAGTCGGAATAAAACCGAGCTTTAATTTTGATATCCCTGTAAGCAACTATAGGTATAAGGGAAACAACTACTGAGAAATAACGGTTGAAACTTGTACTCCCAGAAGAAAAGCATCTACTGATCAACTTTATCTTAATGGGAAACAAAGCAGGAGAGTAGCAATTCTCCATCAGTGTAATTCATTCATATTGACTGAGACATTATCTTAACAATGCCTTGTTTCAACATGTATAAAGAACGACAAAGCAGAAAAGTACCATTCCTAAAACAATGCAACTGATTCATTTTAAGAGAGACATTATCTTAACAATACCTTGGTTAAACATGTAGAAAGAACTACAAAGCAGGATAGTACCATTCCTAACAAGTGTTGCAGTTTTGAACTAAGATTTAGTAGTTAACTAATTCTGAGAGTGGCATTGCTTAATTTTACCAGTGCATTAGATTAACGAAAAGCATAAACAGTTCGAGGGAGAGTGGGCGCAACAACAAGATATGCTTCCATCTACTTATAAAGGGGTGATGCAGAGTTTGTTGTAAGAAAGCAACAAGCATCATGTCCAGGTTGGTCCCATTTTGTTCACTACTTAATGGGAAAAGACAGCAATACAATAGCTTCAATTCAACATTTATTTAAAACAGTACCAATACAAGTAGCACAACATCTCAAAGCACACTGCACAATCATGTGGATGAAGGCATGTACTGACCTTTCATGAGACGGACAAAGATAAAATACGAATCAGCCAACACGAATAGGAAATCCAATCTCGTTTTGTGCGGTTGCACTGAAATCAAGCAAAGTGTTTCGCGTAGCGAAGAAAAATGTCGCAATAGCAACAAGTTGAATAGATATCCCTGTTTAAACAGAGGCAAAAAAAGAATCAATTACTGGCTAATAGAGGATGAAACATGCGGCCACAAAAATGGTAATCCCGCCAATCCCTAACAAGTGTTGCAGTTTTGAAATAAGATTTAGTAGTTAATTCTGAGAGTGGCATCAATTACTGGATTATAAAGGGGGTGATGCTGAATTTGTTGTAACAAAGCAACAAGCATCATGTCTAGGTTGGTCCCATTTTTGTTCACTACTTAATGGGAAAAGACAGCAATACAATAGCTTCAATTCAACATTTATTTAAAACAGTACCAAAACAAGTAGCACAACATCTCAAAGCACACTGCACATCATGTGGTTGAGACCAAGATTTGAAACAACTCGCCACGAAGACTGGAAACAAATCTCGATCTCCTTTTGTGCAGTTCCACCAAAATTAAGCAAAGTCACCGGTGTGACATTCAAGTTGAACTGCACAAAACACTCTTAAAGCATAGGTGTTTCGAGTAGCGAAGCAAAATGTCGCAATAGCAACAAGTTGAATCGATACCCCTGTTTTAACAGAGGCAAAAAAGGAAACAATTACTTGCCGATAAAGGAGGATGAAACAAACGATGATAGAAAGAAGCATCTAACTTATCTTGGATGGAAAACAAAGTAGGACAGTAGCATTTCTAAAACGGTTGCATTGATTCATATTAACAGAGACATTCTCTTGAAACAACATTCGTTAAAAAATGTAATTTACTTTTAACAATGGCATTGCTTCAATTTTCCGGCGGCATTCTTAGATTAACAACAGCAAAATAGTTGTATGGGACATGCCAACACCATGTGCGTCCACACGTATAAATGGGTGATGCAGAGTATGTAGCCAAGCAGCATATATGCGCTGGCCCCATATTTGTTCTCTTTGAACCTTCTTCCTATGTGAGGGCAGCAAATCTAGTCCTGCACAAACTACCCGACCCCCCAGTTTCTTTCCCTTTTCAACAAAGAGATCGGTTCCTTACAGATGTGTGTACTGGGTTACCCCCTTTTTCCCTTTTCGACCTACAAAGCGGCTGGATAGCCAGTCTATACTACTTTCCGCCCCTAGATTCTTGCTCCAGACCACCGCACCCTTCTTTCCTCTTTGAACCAAGACCTAGATTCGACTACAGATCGAAAAAGATCCACATGCAGCTAGATCAACGATGGTTCCAAAGAAACTTATACCTTAGGGTTGTCGGGATGTGGCAAGGCATGTGGCGGGAGGCCGGATCTGCCCACACTACGTACGGCAGCGAGGAAGAAGGGGTCAGTGGCCCTCCCGCACAGGCGCTGGGTGAAAGAGAATAGCGCAGCCGGCAGTGGATTGCCTCCCTCGCCGAAGGCGATAGAGTGAACGCTGCACCTCCTCCCCTTCCTGATGCGACGGGATACCGACGCCTCCTTCACCAGCTGTGAGGGGGGAGAGAGAGACAAGAGGCCAACACAGTCTTGTTTAGATCTGGTGAAGAGAGGGTGAGAGGCGTGAATATAGCAAACCCTAGCAAATGAAAGTGAGCCTCCAGTGTAACATATATGTAAAGGGCGGCGTGTGGAGAGTGCAAACACTAGCGAACAAGCGCTGAGGCTCCCGCTATATATATACTACTGTAGTACGGACTGAGCTCCGGTGCCTTCAAGACTGCTTTTGGCTGTATGATAGGTGAGCCAGCCACATTTTGGGCCCACCTGTCATAAATCCAAAGGCAGTGCACTAAGTCAATTGTTGCGTCCATATAGTACTATCGTGTATCGACTAATATATAGTGGAGTGGTTTTCTTATTCTCTCCATAACAATCGTTTTAAATTGTGTAAGTACGAAATGAAACTCTTTATTTAATGTACAGTGAAGAAAACTAGTACTACTTCTGATGAACTAACGATCCACGCGCACGCGTCCTGGTCGCACTTCCTGTCCTTCACGTGTGGTACACTACCCTCCCTTAAGTGAACAACCACACATGCGGCAAATTATCGAAAACGTGTGAGAGTGTGTACAGATAAAGAATTTTCATTTCAATTATCGGAAAGGTTTGAGAGTATACAAAGTTTGACTTCAGTCAAATCTAATATGCGAAGTAAATAAAAATGGAGGGCTACTACGTCCATCCGGGTTTTTAGTCCACACCATTTTTTAAATCAAAGTTAATAGCTGGACAAATAAAATTACAGGGGAGCTGGAGACAAAGTTGTGAGAAGGCTTAGAAATCAATACAAAACTTATGCTCTTAGTACCAACGTCGATCCTTCTTCGAGGAAACATTTGGTTCATAGCCAATTGTGTGATAAAATTGCACCAACGTGAAAGACGACTGCGTCTCCAACGCAACCAAGGTGAACTGACGAAGGATATCATCTTTGTGCGTAACAAGCAAAGAGCACTGATGGAAGACAGCTTGTTTTTCATCAAAAATCGATCAGCTTCACCAGCCGACGCAACCATGAGGCGCAACCATGAGCATCGATAGGTCATCTTGCTGATGCATCATCCATTTGGCATCAAGTTTGGGTGAGGCACCTATGAAGTTCGACAAATCCTCACCATGGTCTGTTTCTTCTCAGTAATCAAGCTTGAGGAAGGAAGAACCATGTGGCAGAGGACAGTGAGGCGGAACAACAATGGCCATCCAATTTTGTGTAGTTCCACTAAAATTGAGGAAGACATGCCCGGGTATGGAGACACGCATCACTGTTTCCAAAAATATAAAAAAGGGTTAGCAACGACATCTCAATTGTCAATAAGAATTAATGAAAAGTACGCCAACAAACATAAGCATCATAATTATCTTGATGGGAACTAAACCAGGATACCCGAGAAAAAAAGCATTTCTTGATTTAACCAGTGATAGTACTACCACCATATGGACAATGACCGCACAACCACCATGTACTTTTTGTCGAAACAACATGTATACCTCCACCGAGGCATAAATCAGGACAACTTTTCGAGTGTCATTTCCTCTATAATAGTACTAGTAGGTGATGTTGGACCAGCCAATGAACCCTAGCTACTATACATGGGGAGCTGGGGAGTAGTCGCATAGAATAAAACCCGCACGCAGCGACCTGGGGAGCTGGACCAGTACAAGAAGGTATACCTCAGGTGGGCGAGATGTTGTTTAGGCGGGCGGGCGGGGTCTGTGTGACGCCCCAAGACCGGAGCTTATGTTGCCTTCCAGGGTTTCCGAGTTTTGTCGTGTGGTTTGTTTTGTTTTTGCATTGCATCATGTCATCATGCCATCATATCATTAATTTTTGCAACTCTTCTAAATAAATTGTATGGATTTTTCGATCCATTTAAATCGAGGGAAGGTTGACTTCTCTTTATAACATACCCTCCCAATATTATTAGGGAGCTATAATAAATATTCCATTGTTTTGGAATCACCATAACCCACTTGAAAAATAAATCCCATGCCTTTTCTGCTCCGAGTTGTTCTCAAAACTATGCCATTTTTATTCTATCATTTTCCGGAGTTCCACCAAAAATCCTCGGGCCATTTTTGTTAAATTCCTCACATTTTTATGAGTCCGGGAAAATTATCCTCGTTCCCAAATTCTTTCCCTAACCCTCTCTTTCTTTTTGTCTCTCTTTATTTTATTTTTCTGCTAAATGTAAGAGTTTAAAGAGGAGAGAGAGAGCCAGCCCAGCCGGCCCCTGGCCATTCTCCCCCCGCGCCGGCCCAAGGCCTTGGCCCAGCCGTGCCTCCCCACCCAGGCCGGCCCACCAAACCCCTTGAGGCCCAGCCGCCTCTAACCCTAGCCCAGCCCCAGCGCATCTCTCTCTCCCTCGACTCCCACCAGCGCCACCTCCCTGCCCGATCCCCTTCTCCCGCAGCGCCGAACCCGCCTCCCTCCTCTGCGCCCCACCTCTCCTCTCTGCGCCCGATCTCCCCATCTCCCTCCATGCCCTCGCTCCTCCCTCGCTCAGCCGATCCCGATCTCCCCTCGGCCTCCTCCCGATCCCATCTCCCTCGCTCTCTCCCTCGCCGCCTCTCTTCTCCTCCCCCGCGTCCCCATGCCCCGTCGCCCTCCGGTCACTCGCCCCAGCCGGCCCCGCGCCCGGCCTCCGTCCACCCGGGACGGCCAACTCCGGCGGCCCTCCGTCGCCTGCGGCCGTGCCCCTCCTCTGCCTCGTCCAGCGCGCCCTCTCCTTCCTCGATGGGTTCTCCTCTGCCGGTGTCCGCACTCGCCGCTCCCCTCGGCCTCCAGCGGCTGCTCTGTTGCCGTCGCCCGTGATGGCAGCGCGCTCCTCCTCTGCTGCACCTCCAACGACGGGCCTCGGGAGCAGGCAGTTGCTCGGCCTTCTCTCGTGCCGCCTCCTTGTCGCTGCTCGACCAGGTGCCCCGCCCTGCTTAGTTTGAGCGGGAAGGAGGATGCGCCCGCTTGCCCTCTTCGACCAGAATCGCCAAGACCAAGACCGCACGGACCACATCGTCTCACCGGATCGTCAAGACCATCTTGGTTTTTGCGAGTACCTCTACGCCCGAAGACATTGGAAGCGCCAAGTACCACGACGTCTTTGGGAGACCAGTTTTCGTCAAGTTCAACTACACGAATCCGCCAAGTTCGGCTACGAACCTCGAGACCATCTTGTTGCACGCCAACATGAGAACGACCACGGACGGCTACCTGCGGATGGATTTCGTCAAGTTCAACGACGACCCGTGAAGCACATGGGAACATCAAGTTCCTCTCCGAACGTGTACCACTACCGTCGACCCTCGAAGACCCCGTGGACCCCGAACATCCATGGGACTTGAACAACTACTTCCGATGTCGAGATGTACCACTACCATCGAACATGAACGTCTACTTCCCCTCCGCCGTGTACGACTACCATCGCGAGACCGCAAGTACCACGACAACCCCGAAGGGATTCGGACCCGTCAAGTACCTCTTCAAAAACGAATCATGAAACACTACTTCCTCTACCGTCGCCGTGTACGACTACTTCCACTTCATCGCGAGAACGACTACTTCCTCTACTTCCCTCGACGACCCGTGAACGTCTACTTCCCTCTACGAAACTCGACCCGTCCCGATTGCTCGCTTCGGAGGTATAACCACCGAGATGACCGACCGTGATCGAATCATCCTTGCGATGCCCCTCTTTTGCCATGCCACCGTTCCGTGGGAACCCGGCAATCGGGATCACCCCACCATCTTGCATGACTCGCTCACGTCCACACTTCCCTTTGCACCGATATCGCCATGAGCTACCGGAACCGAAATGTTGCCGTGGCATCATTTTCGGATTCGTTGCCGTGGCACCCTTTTCTTCCGCCATGGCGACCAAATGCTTCATAATGCTCTTGTCAACGTTTTCATAAAAAGATTGCATAAAACTTGCTCATGTCATCCGCATCTTCATAACAACATTTAAATGTTTATAATTGTTGTTTGCATTAATTTGCTTAAATGTCATGTTAAAATGATTTATTTCATAACTAAATAACCGTAGCTCCATTTTAAATAAATTATATATGTAAATGGGGTAGAAAAATGCCTAGTTTAACATGGTAGCATTACTTTGCATGTTTAACAACTCTAAAATATGCTTTAGGTCAGATCAGTACCGAATCCATAATTTGCATATGGGGATTTTCCGGAATTGTTGTTCGTTGTTCCCGGCCTCATTTAAACTTGCCTAGTTAGGTAGTTTTGTTGTGCTCCACCTCTTGCCATGTTTAACAACATTTAATATTGTTGGTTCCCTAACCGAGAGAGAACTAAATAATTGATGTGGTGTTCCGTCAATATGCAACTCGTTGCATATTGAGCTCCACTTAATTTGTAGGATTGTTTGTGCATATTGCCATGCCATGCCTCTTTAAACCGGACATGCATCATACTTGTTTGCGCATCATGCCATGTTTATGTGATGGTTGTTTTACTATGTTGTTTGTCTGTTTCCGGTTTGCTTTTCTCGTTAGCTTCGGTTCTGTTCCGGAGTTGTGAGGATTCTTTCGACTTCGTCCGTTTGTCTTCTTCATGGATTCGTTCTTCCTCCTTGCGGGATTTCAGGCAAGATGACCATACCCTCGAAATCACTTCTATCTTTGCTTGCTAGATGCTCGCTCTTTTGCTATGCCTATGCTACGATGCCTACCACTTGCTTGTCATGCCTCCCATGTTGCCATGTCAGCCTCTAACCTTTTCACCCTTCCTAGCAAACCGTTGTTTGGCTATGTTACCGCTTTGCTCAGCCCCTCTTATAGCGTTGTTAGTTGCAGGTGAAGATGAAGTTGTTCCTTGTTGGAACATGGAGATGTTGTTCCTTGTTGGAACATGTTTACTTGTTGGGATATCACAATATATCTTATTTAATTAATGCATCTATATATTTGGTAAAGGGTGGAAGGCTCGGCCTTATGCCTGGTGTTTTGTTCCACTCTTGCCGCCCTAGTTTCCGTCATATCGGTGTTATGTTCCCGGATTTTGCGTCCCTAACGCGGTCGGGTGATTTATGGGACCCCTTGACAGTTCGCTTTGAATAAGACTTTTCAAAGAAGGCCCAACATTGGTTTTACCATTTGCCTCACCTAGCCCTTTTTCCCTTGGGTTTCGGAGCCCAAGGGTCATCTTATTTTACCCCGGGCCGTGCTCGTCGTGAGTGCTGGTCCAAGCTATCGACCGCCGGTGTACCGGGGGCAACTCGGGTTCGCCTACGGAAGTTTGGACAATCCGTGTGCCTCGAGACCGAGATATGTGCAGCTCCTATCAGATTTGTCGGCACATCCGGCGGCTTTGCTGGTCTTGTTTTATTGCTGTGAAATGTCTTGTAGCCGGATTCCGAGACTGATCGGGTCTTTCTCGGGAGAAGGAATATCCTTCGTTGATCGCGAGAGCTTATCATGGGCTAAGTTGGGACACCCCTGCAGGGTATAAACTTTCGAAAGCCGTGCCCGCGGTTATGTGGCAGATGGGAATTTGTTAATGTCCGGTTGTAGTAAACCCGAAGTTGATCTTATTTAAAATACACCAACCGCGTGTGCAACCGTGATGGTCTCTTCTCGGCGGAGTCCGGGAAGTGAACACGGTGTTGGAGTTATGTTTGACGTAAGTAGTTTCAGGATCACTTCTTGATCATAGTTGTTCGACCGTGCCTTGCCTTCTCTTCTCGCTCTCATTTGCGTATGTAGCCACCATATATGCTAGTCGCTTGCTGCAGCTCCACCTCACTACCCTGTCCTACCTTTAAGCTTAAATAGTCTTGATCTCGCGGGTGTGAGATTGCTGAGTCCCCGTGACTCACAGATTACTTCCAAAACCAGTTTGCAGGTGCCGATGAACCGTGCAGGTGATGCACTCGAGCTCAAGGAGGAGCTCGATGAAGATCTTGTTCTTTGTGTTGTTTCGTTGCAGTTGATCAGTAGTGGAGCCCAGTTGGGACGATCGGGGATCTGTGTAGCATTTGGGGTAGTCTTCTTTTATTTTGGTTCCGTAGTCGGACCTTGACTGTATCTGTATGATGTAATGCTTTATCCATGTATTGTGTGAAGTGGCGATTGTAAGCCAACTATGTATCTCTTTCCCTTATGTATTACATGGGTTGCGTGAAGATTACCTCACTTGCGACATTGCTTTCAATGCGGTTATGCCTCTAAGTCGTGCTTCGACACGTGGGAGATATAGCCGCATCGAGGGCGTGACAAGTTGGTAATCAGAGCCTTCCCCGACTTAGGAGCCCCCCTACTTGATTGTTTGTTTGGCGTTGTTGAGTCTAGAACGGAAAATGTTTTGAGTCTTAGGATTATATATATCGAGAGTAGGATTCTTTTTACTCCCGGTCCCTTAAATCGCTCTGGTGAGGTATCCGACGTAGAGTTTTGACTTTTCTCTCCTCAAATTTCACTAAAATTTTTTAGGATCACGCTGGTATCTTGGAATCGTTCCGATGGTTTTGTGACGAGAACATTGTTCTTGGTGCCTCGACATTTAGGGGTTGTGGCGGTGTCCCGGGAGTTGAGCTCCGAGGTGTTGTCGTCACAATTTTATCGTTGCAGTTCGAATACGAGTTTTGCCGACATCGAAAATCTCTTTTGTGCAGTTGTTGGTGAGATAACCACGATAGCCAAAGATCTTGTGGCGAAAAGGGAGTATTGCCATGACCTGTATAACGGATGCTTTTGAAGGTCGAGGTACACGATTTCGAAGGTTTCTTGGTTATGTGTTGACGGATGGATACAATTTGGATCTAGGTATTGTTAGTTTGGGTGATATATTTTGTGTCCCTGTATCCCCAACACCAGATTGCATAACCAGAAAGTTTGGGAGTTTATAGGTGGGAATTCAAGTAGCTCCTAGAATATCTTTCCGACAGATGCATGATACGGGATTGGGTAAATCTCTATCATATGTATTTGTTCCGGCTTATTCTGCAAGCCAAATCCTT
The DNA here is from genome assembly GCA_021605205.1 of Aegilops longissima. NCBI lineage: Eukaryota > Viridiplantae > Streptophyta > Magnoliopsida > Poales > Poaceae > Aegilops > Aegilops longissima. Next base: position 154,971,733 of record CM038680.1, read on the forward strand.
TGTTTTTTGTTCCGTTTTGTGGTATTCAAGTTGCTTCAATGCCAAGTGTTGATTCCATACTTTTCCTAAATGGTGTTCTCATATTGATATGTGAATACTAATCCTTCTTGATCATCGAGATCATCATGTTAATTCTTTTCTTAACCGGCGTGCTTCTCTTTAAGTGGATTCGATCATTCCAACATTCGCAAGATCAATTCCTAAGTTTTCTCAACGGTGTTTGTTTCATCCGTCGCTAATTGTCTTTGTTTTCCCGCCCTCCCACCCTTTTTCTTCAAGGACTCAGATTTCTTAATCAAGTATCAATTTTATTGAGTGAAGTTTCTTCATTCTTTTCCTTTAAATGTTTTATCCGGTGATTTCTCATGAAGAAGCTAAGGAAGTTTCAACCTTATCATTGTTCCATTCTAATTTTCTTCTCCGGTGGATCTAAGTCAAGATTTCAGTGTTGATCGTATTCTTTTCATCGTTTCAAATGCTTTCTCATGTCGGTGCATCTCTTAATCATCCACTTCTCGCTATTCAATTGTTCCGGAGCGTTGAAGATATCTCAGAAGATTCTAGTTTCCATTCTCAATTCACTCAAGTTCTTTTGAGGATGCTATCTCATTCAAGCCATTTAATTCTACCGGTGCAATATCTATTTCAAACAATTGTTCAACGGTGGTTCTTTTGAGTGGGCCCTAACCCACAGGTCTTTTTCCAGGATCTTACCTGACTCTTTTATTTTCCCGGAGCTATTCCCAAATTCTTTTCGAAGCTTGACGTAAGAATGAATTGTCATCAGTCATATGGCTTTCTCCAAGATCTTTCAAATTCTTTTCATCGTTGGTTCAACCTTTCTAATTTTCATTCCGGAGTGTCTCAACAATTCATGGTGGTGTTTCTCGTCATCATTCTCAACATTTGAAGACCAAAGAAGGATTTCTCCTAAATCTTGGTCCGTTCTCTTGAAGATTCATGGTTCTAGTTTGTTGCCATCCTCTCATAATTATTTTAGATTGTGAGAATTCTTTTCACCCACCCGGAGCATTTCAGGAGTCTTTTCAGTTTGATTCTCCGGAGCCCATCATCTCAGAATTCTTCATTCAAGCGTCAACTCTTGTTTTCCAAATCTCACCGGTGCATCGTCGAAATATCCTCTAATCAGTTCATGATCTCTTCGTTCTAATGTATCTAAATTTCCCTCAAACATCTTCATTCGTTTTCCAATTCTTCCTGGTGAATTGTGCCTTTGCTACTTTCATTTTCAATTCTTACGGTGGTTTGTTCAAGAGTTCTCTTCCTTCGTTATTATTTAGATTCATTCGTTCTTCCCAAATCCTAACGGCGGATCGTTGAAGACCTTCCCAAGTTTGCGCTATATCTCTATCTGTAATCATTTTTTTTCAACGAGAATAAGTAGTATGCCAAATCCATTGCTTGTCATCAATTTAATTGGTGAAGGATGAGCATAATGTAATTCTTATTCTTGTTTCATCGAGTAAATTCAACTCCTTATTTTGGAGGTTCATCAAAATTCTTTATTTCATTTGTTCATCTTTCTTATCCGAAGCTCCAAGTTTTCTGTATTATCTCATCGCGAAGCTCCATCTTATCACTGCAAGGTTTCACCTTGTGTTGTCAACTTCTCTTTCTTTCTATCATCATTTTATCACCAGAGTTCTTCATGGAGGCTCTACATGGTGGTTCGTCAAGGATTCATTTCTTTCTCGAATTGTCCTTCAAGTTTCTCTCAAAGTTATGATCCGTCAAGCTATACTCAAAATTGAACATGGTGCTCAACACATGTCTTGTTTTGAGGAGTTCAAGTATTCTTCTTCTTGCATTTCGAAGTGCAATTCGTTCTACCTTATCATTTGAGGTGGTGTTATGTCATTCTCGACAATTTGAGTTCGTGTTTCATGATTCACATGTTGTCAAGAATGAGGTATTTTAAATCCATCAATCTCTTCATTGGAGTTGTATTGGGCTATATTTCACCTAAAGCTTTCCCTAAGGATTGTTGCTATTTATGGTGCTTATAAAGGACCCAAGTTCTTCATTTGTCCTCCCGGTGATATAAGTTTCTCGTCTCCTTGTTGATATCAATCCAATCATGTGTTTCCGTTGGTGGCAGAAACTCACCTCATAATTTTGAGATGTTTACCATAAGCCCACAACAAGCTTGTGCTTTTCGTTGTTGGTTTTTCCAACAACTCTGCTCTAACCTTCTTGGCAAGGATGCTTCCCAAATTCAATTGTGGTAGAAGTTACTATTATCTTCTCCGTTCTTTTCTTTCCAACCATCTAGTTTTTCATTGCATTCTTTCATTTCTACCGGAGGCATTGTGATGTTGCTCTCTTCGACCCATCATCTTGTTTTCTCTAGATCATGCTCTTTTCTTGCATTATCCATTTAACCGGAGTGTTGTGTCTTCTCTTCAAGTTCTTTTCATCTTATCAAGTTTTCCTTCTTCTTTTAGTCGGAGTGCTGCCCAAATTATATCATTCTTACTCCTTCTCGATCTAGTTTTAACCGGAGTGGTTTCAGTATCTATCTTATCACTAAACCTCTTGGTTCTCGTCGTATCCCATGTTCCTCTTTTCTAACAGAGTGTTTTCAACTTTGTTCATCTTCGTTGTTTTCTTTCTTTCAAGTTTTAAACCTCTCAAGGTTCTTTGGTTTCATTCGTTTGTCAAAGAAGCAACTTAGTTTTACCTCTTCCTCTCCCGCTTTTCTCTCCGGTGCCATCCTAGATCTCGGGACGAGATCCTCTCGTAGTGGTGGAGTGTTGTGACGCCCCAAGACCGGAGCTTCAGTTGCCTTCCAGGGTTTCCGAGTTTTGTCGTGTGGTTTGTTTTGTTTTTGCATTGCATCATGTCATCATGCCATCATATCATTAATTTTTGCAACTCTTCTAAATAAATTGTATGGATTTTTTGATCCATTTAAATCGAGGGAAGGTTGACTTCTCTTTATAACATACCCTCCCAATATTATTAGGGAGCTATAATAAATATTCCATTGTTTTGGAATCACCATAACCCACTTGAAAAATAAATCCCATGCCTTTTCTGCTCCGAGTTGTTCTCAAAACTATGCCATTTTTATTCTATCATTTTCCGGAGTTCCACCAAAAATCCTCGGGCCATTTTTGTTAAATTCCTCACATTTTTATGAGTCCGGGAAAATTATCCTCGTTCCCAAATTCTTTCCCTAACCCTCTCTTTCTTTTTGTCTCTCTTTATTTTATTTTTCTGCTAAATGTAAGAGTTTAAAGAGGAGAGAGAGAGCCAGCCCAGCCGGCCCCTGGCCATTCTCCCCCCGCGCCGGCCCAAGGCCTTGGCCCAGCCGTGCCTCCCCACCCAGGCCGGCCCACCAAACCCCTTGAGGCCCAGCCGCCTCTAACCCTAGCCCAGCCCCAGCGCATCTCTCTCTCCCTTGACTCCCACCAGCGCCACCTCCCTGCCCGATCCCTTCTCCCTTGGCCTTGAACCCGCCTCCTCCTCTGCGCCCCACCTCTCCTCTCTGTGCCCGATCTCCCATCTCCTCCATGCCCTCGCTCCTCCCTCGCTCAGCCGATCCCGATCTCCCCTCGGCCTCCTCCCGATCCCATCTCCCTCGCTCTCTCCCTCGCCGCCTCTCTTCTCCTCCCCCGCGTCCCCATGCCCGTCGCCCTCGGTCACTCGCCCAGCCCGCCCCCGCGCCCGGCCTCCGCCACCGGGGACGGCCAACTCCGCGGCCCTCCGTCGCCTGCGGCCGTGCCCTCCTCTGCCTCGTCCCAGCGCCCTCTCCTTCCTCGATGGGTTCTCCTCTGCCGGTGTCCGCACCTCGCCGCTCCCCTCGGCCTCCTGGCTGCTCTGTTGCCGTCGCCGTGATGGCCGCGCTCCTCCTCTGCTGCACCTCCAACGACGGGCCTCGAGAACAGGCAGTTGCTCGGCCTTCTCTCGTGCCGGCCTCCTTGTCGCTGCCTGGACCAGGTGCCCCGCCTCTGCTTAGTTTGAGCAGGAAGGAGGATGCGCCTCCGCTTGCCCTCTTCGACCAGAATCGCCAAGACCAAGACCGCACCGGACCACATCGTCTCACCGGATCGTCAAGACCATCTTGGTTTTTGCGAGTACCTCTACGCCCGAAGACATTGGAAGCGCCAAGTACCACGACGTCTTTGGGAGACCAGTTTTCGTCAAGTTCAACTACACGAATCCGCCAAGTTCGGCTACGAACCTCGAGACCATCTTGTTGCACGCCAACATGAGAACGACCACGGACGGCTACCTGCGGATGGATTTCGTCAAGTTCAACGACGACCCGTGAAGCACATGGGAACATCAAGTTCCTCTCGAGCGTGTACCACTACCGTCGACCCTCGAAGACCCGTGGACCCCGAACATCCACGGACTTGAACAACTACTTCCGATGTCGAGATGTACCACTACCGCCGAACATGAGCGTCTACTTCCCTCCGCCGTGTAACGACTACCATCGCGAGACCGCAAGTACCACGACAACCCGAAGGATTCGGACCCGTCAAGTACCTCTTGAAACGAATCGTGAAACACTACTTCCTCTACCGTCGCCGTGTACGACTACTTCCACTTCATCGCGAGAACGACTACTTCCTCTACTTCCTCGGCGACCCGTGAGCGTCTACTTCCCTCTCTGAAACTTCGACCGTCCCGATTGCTCGCCGGAGGTATAACCACCGAGATGACCGACCGTGATCGAATCATCCTTGCGATGCCCCTCTTTTGCCATGCCACCGTTCCGTGGGAACCCGGCAATCGGGATCACCCCACCATCTTGCATGACTCGCTCACGTCCACACTTCCCTTTGCACCGATATCGCCATGAGCTACCGGAACCGAAATGTTGCCGTGGCATCATTTTCGGATTCGTTGCCGTGGCACCCTTTTCTTCCGCCATGGCGACCAAATGCTTCATAATGCTCTTGTCAACGTTTTCATAAAAAGATTGCATAAAACTTGCTCATGTCATCCGCATCTTCATAACAACATTTAAATGTTTATAATTGTTGTTTGCATTAATTTGCTTAAATGTCATGTTAAAATGATTTATTTCATAACTAAATAACCGTAGCTCCATTTTAAATAAATTATATATGTAAATGGGGTAGAAAAATGCCTAGTTTAACATGGTAGCATTACTTTGCATGTTTAACAACTCTAAAATATGCTTTAGGTCAGATCAGTACCGAATCCATAATTTGCATATGGGGATTTTCGGAATTGTTGTTCGTTGTTCGGCCTCATTTAAACTTGCCTAGTTAGGTAGTTTTGTTGTGCTCCACCTCTTGCCATGTTTAACAACATTTAATATTGTTGGTTCCCTAACGAGAGAGAACTAAATAATTGATGTGGTGTTCGTCAATATGCAACTCGTTGCATATTGAGCTCCATAATTTGTAGGATTGTTTGTGCATATTGCCATGCCATGCCTCTTTAAACCGGACATGCATCATACTTGTTTGCGCATCATGCCATGTTTATGTGATGGTTGTTTTACTATGTTGTTTGTGCTGCTTCCGGTTTGCTTTTCTCGTTAGCCGGTTACATTCGGAGTTGTGAGGATTCTTCGACTTCGTCCGTTTGTCTTCTTCATGGATTCGTTCTTCCTCCTTGCGGGATTTCAGGCAAGATGACCATACCCTCGAAATCACTTCTATCTTTGCTTGCTAGATGCTCGCTCTTTTGCTATGCCTATGCTACGATGCCTACCACTTGCTTGTCATGCCTCCCATGTTGCCATGTCAGCCTCTAACCTTTTCACCCTTCCTAGCAAACCGTTGTTTGGCTATGTTACCGCTTTGCTCAGCCCCTCTTATAGCGTTGTTAGTTGCAGGTGAAGATGAAGTTGTTCCTTGTTGGAACATGGAGATGTTGTTCCTTGTTGGAACATGTTTACTTGTTGGGATATCACAATATATCTTATTTAATTAATGCATCTATATATTTGGTAAAGGGTGGAAGGCTCGGCCTTATGCAGTGTTTTGTTCCACTCTTGCCGCCCTAGTTTCCGTCATATCGGTGTTATGTTCCCGGATTTTGCGTCCCTAACGCGGTCGGGTGATTTATGGGACCCCTTGACAGTTCGCTTTGAATAAGACTTTTCCAGCAAGGCCCAACATTGGTTTTACCATTTGCCTCACCTAGCCCTTTTTCCCTTGGGTTTCGGAGCCCAAGGGTCATCTTATTTTACCCCGGGCGGTGCTCGTCGTGAGTGCTGGTCCAAGCTATCGACCGCCGTTGGCCACCGGGGCAACTCTGGGTTCGCCTACCGGAAGTTTGGACAATCCGGTGTGCCACGAGACCGAGATATGTGCAGCTCCTATCAGATTTGTCGGCACATCCGGCGGCTTTGCTGGTCTTGTTTTATTGCTGTGAAATGTCTTGTAGCCGGATTCGAGACTGATCGGGTCTTTACGGGAGAAGGAATATCCTTCGTTGATCGCGAGAGCTTATCATGGGCTAAGTTGGGACACCCTGCGCAGGTATAAACTTTCAAAGCCGTGCCCGCGGTTATGTGGCAGATGGGAATTTGTTAATGTCCGGTTGTAGTAAACCCGAAGTTGATCTTATTTAAAATACACCAACCGCGTGTGTAACCGTGATGGTCTCTTCTCGGCGGAGTCCGGGAAGTGAACACGGTGTTGGAGTTATGTTTGACGTAAGTAGTTTCAGGATCACTTCTTGATCATAGTTGTTCGACCGTGCCTTGCCTTCTCTTCTCGCTCTCATTTGCGTATGTAGCCACCATATATGCTAGTCGCTTGCTGCAGCTCCACCTCACTACCCTGTCCTACCTTTAAGCTTAAATAGTCTTGATCTCATGGTGTGAGATTGCTGAGTCCCCGTGACTCACAGATTACTTCCAAAACCAGTTTGCAGGTGCCGATGAACCGTGCAGGTGATGCACTCGAGCTCAAGGAGGAGCTCGATGAAGATCTTGTTATTTGTGTTGTTTCGTTGCAGTTGATCAGTAGTGGAGCCCAGTTGGGACGATCGGGATCTGTGTAGCATTTGGGGTAGTCTTCTTTTATTTTGGTTCCGTGAGTCGGACCTTGATATGTATCTGTATGATGTAATGCTTTATCCATGTATTGTGTGAAGTGGCGATTGTAAGCCAACTATGTATCTCTTTCCCTTATGTATTACATGGGTTGCGTGAAGATTACCTCACTTGCGACATTGCTTTCAATGCGGTTATGCCTCTAAGTCGTGCTTCGACACGTGGGAGATATAGCCGCATCGAGGGCGTGACAGTCTGCCCACACAACGGCAGCGAACAAGGGCGCGGGGGATCTTCGTCCGCGCCAGCGTCGGCTCCGAGAGGACGGTGCGCATCGGCTTCCTCCGTCGCCGACGGCGACAATGTCAACGCTGCACCTCCTCACCTACCGCAGCGGACGGGATTCGGCCGGATCTGTGACCACTGGTGAGGAGAGAGATAGAGTGGACACTGTCATCTTGTTTTGATATGGAGAGGGTGAGAGAGCGAGACGCGAGAAACTCTATCAAACAAGAGGCTATAATGGAGTAAAAAGAATCTCGATAGCAGTGGTTTTAAATAGAATACGCACGTTCCCGGAAAAAAGAAACGAAAATTGGCGGACATTTTTAAGGGTCTGTCTAGGACACATCTAGATGTGATATAGTTATGTCACATCTAAGTTGATGTCCACTCTGTTTGTGGTCTATTTTTTTCCTAGTTTTTTTGTTTCTTGTTGCTACATTATATACTTGTGGGAGCTTAGATGTGATATCCTTAAATAACATCTAGATGTGAATTAGACAAACTGATTTTCTAACATACCAAGAAAGAAAACTTCGATCAAAAACACGCCCCGCTTCCAGTCACGAGTCGTCGCGCACACACACATAGACATAGACATGCATATCCGTGTTTACGTAAAATTCTATTTCCATCTCCATCTCCAATCATATTTGTCCAACTAGCACATTATTTACGTTGTTAATTATATACGCAGCAATATTAACGTACATCATCTCTTGTTTGCGCACATCCGGACCGCTGCCATGGCCGGTCCTGACCAACCCGAACCCTCTTCAACACCCGCGTGTGCTTCCCGCCCGAAACGGTCAGTGCCGCATTCATGCCCGCCCAGAGCGGATGCGACCTCTCACTGGTGCCGGCATTGAAGCGGCGCGCCGGCCGAGAGAGCGTCGCCCGTGCCGCTTCCGGGTGCATGTGGCTACTCCACGTTCAAAGGTCGCAATAGCCGACTACAAAATGCATGTAAAAAGTTCTTGGGAGTCCGTGCTACAGCTAGATGTCCTCCCCCAAATCGTCAATCTCTTCCAGTAGTGCTATTACTCCATGGCGCGATCCATCAACAAGCAGGCGGGAAAGTTATCGTATACTCGGTTTGCGGTGAGTGGCATGCCGAGCGACCGTGTGGGATCGAGCCGTGGAGGAGGGTGAGACACGAACACGACAGCCGTGATTTAAACGTTGGTTTTGCTCGATGGCGCGATCCAACGAAACGAAACGTTGGTTTCTCTCTGTTTCCATTTTTTCACGAAAGCGGAAACTTTCCACTCCATTTTCATTCCTATTCCAAGGTTGCCCCATTACAACATTCCATCAAATACAAAGGAAAGCTAACACGCATGCTAACGCATCTCAATGATTCACAGATCATAGCCAATATTTACATCACAACTAAAGAAAAAAGTTGTGAGAGCGTGTACGAAAGAAAAACTACTGATGGGGTCAGTATGACTTAAACCCTAAGCCCTAAAATGATTGAATTTCCTGGCAGGTAGAACACGTCGAAGGAAAGATGGTGGCACCCTCGAATCATACGATGCTTTTGTGCAGTTCCACTAAAATCGACACGAGCATCCATGCTAGCAAAGATATTGAAGAAGTGTGATTAGAATAATAATCTTGGCACTAGTTCATGAGACATAAACTCATCACAAGTAGAAGCGGAAGAAGTAGAGAAAGATCGACATGGAGATGGAGCTACGCAGTGGAGCAAGCCGGCTCCAAAAGGACGATGGACTACTTGGGACGTCGGGCTATAGCTAGAAGGGCGGTTGGGACGCGACATCGGCCCTTACCGCGGTGACCCCGATTGGGACGCACCGACTGTGGGTTTTCTCCCTCGCCGATGTCGACCGCATCTACGCAGAACATAGTTCCCTTCCCCCAGCTGCGGGATCAGGCCCGTCGTTCTATGCTTGTGAAGAGAGCAACCTAAGCAAGCAGGCTTGTAGCTTAGGCTCCTGCTAGTGTATATATAGTGGTTTTCCTTTTCTATCCATATCAACCATTTTATATTGCATATGTGTCATTCAAGAGTGAAATGATGGTTGCTTCTTCCGACTAACTTACTGTGTGATTTGACTGCTCCTTAGTGGCCCCTACACGTACTCCCCTACGTGTATGCAACAGATCCACACGTACACATGGGCGCAAAAGCAGCGCTACGCCCTAATGCATGCATGTCCGAGCACACGACGGAACACACAGTCACGCTCAAGTGCTCAGTCTACACGTGCATGCACACACATACTCGATCGAGGTGAGCTAGTGACCGTATAAACACGGAATATATATATATATATATATATATATATATATATATATATATATATATAGAGAGAGAGAGAGAGAGAGAGAGAGAGAGAGAGAGAGCAATGAGCGTATTATGAAGTCCACTAATCGTATTTTTACAAATATACTATGATAGACAGTGTATTTATCTCGTTTGAAATTAAGCCATATTAACCGGAGAGGAGGCAGTATGGACTAGCATTACTTTGCTGTGTCCCGTCAACTTGCCGAACGAGGAGAAGGTTGCAGGACGGGAGAAGCTTGAGTGCGGTGGCTCACAGGACAAGGAGAAACTTTTGACTAATGCAAGCTCTCCCTCGCTCAGGTGGTGGATGTGCAACAGCTAATTCGGTGTCAGATTGTCAGAAGCATACACTATACTACTAGTGCTATTATTGTTCGACTTCCCGAATAGGCGAACAACCAAGCGCAAAGTTTACTAGTACGACTACTATAGTCTATAAAGGTACATACTATACTAGCACTAGGAACCGGATGGAGGAGCGTCTGCACTCTTATCAAGAGACTGAAGAAACGCGTCAGACGTTGAATGTCAATCGAACGGTCAAGGCTGGCACAATCGTTTTTTTACTAAGCGGACACCAAGTAGCATACTTTTTTATATATAGGAAGAAAACTGCGAGGAAAATCGTTCGTCTATCGTCCTCCTCACGAGGAGCGTTAAGCCACATAAGTGACTAGCACCCTTGGTTTTCAACCGAGAGGTCTTGGGTTGAGTCGAGGAACTCTCAATTTTGTCCTCCTTCCTTCCTCACAAAAAAAGGAAAGAAAATCAAAGACTTGGGAAGGCGTCAGAACAAGATAGTGTACCGATAAAGAGGCGTTGCGAGTTTTAGAAAAAAGAAAGGCGTGCTCCTATAGCTGGTTCGAATCCAAACCTAGACTATGACTATATATGGTGCTATGCTACTCTGCAAGTAATGAAACTGACATATCCAACGCTTCGCTTCTCCTCTTCTCTACTTACTCTTCCTAGCATCGAAGCTCAGCCACAGCAACCATGTCCGCTGGCTGCTCGTCTACCGCTCTTGACGAGCAACAACGAGATATGCACCAAGTCGCCACCCGTACCATCGCTGTGGGTCTCATCACACACCGCCAAGACACGCGCACCGCAGCCGATTGCTCATCGCAACCCGCTGCCGTTGGTTTGGTGCCACTGCTGCAAATCATGCAGAGTCATCCGTCGCGTCTCAACCACAATCCTCAACCCTGGCCGAGTCTTCTACAAATGCCTGAATCATGGGGTAATAATATGTTTAAGTGTTGTTCTGCTGTTTTAGTTGCTGGTTTTTTTAATAGTTTGGTTGATGATCTTCCAATTTGATTCGTGCAGAAAAGGGAAGATTCGTGTGATTTGTATTTCTGGGAAGTTGCTGATGTGGGGGAATGCAACTACGCTGATTATTTGGTTAGCTGAGGAATCCCAATACCAGCAGGTTGGGGTGTTGGACAAGTAAATGAAGGAACGGCAGAAGAGGAAGATGCAGAGCAGAAGGTTAAAGACACAGTTCCTCTGATCATGGCCAAGCAACAGTTGCTAAACGGCCTTGACAGCAATGAGGAGATGAAAGAGCTTGTGAAGATAATGGGCAAAATCGATGTGCTCTGTAAGATGATTGTCTCTTTATTTGCAGTATATGTAGCACTCGTGATGTATTCAGTGGCTACGACATGAGCACTTTGCTGAAACTAGTAATGAATGAAACCTATGTAGCAGGCTGGGCATAGTGTTGTGAACATCTAAGGATTTCTATTAACGGAAATCAGGGGGTATCCCTTTTGCTCATATAAATAAATAGATAGCAGAGGCCATGTCGGGTCAGCTTTGTTCTCATTCGAAGACGTCGAGCAAATTGCAGTGCAACAGCAAACTATGTCATCAAATTCTAGTTTCATAGCCAAATATGAGTACAACTAAACAACAATGTCATCATGTTTTAGTTGTCATACAATCACCAAACACAAATCAGCATACATAACAAATGATGTTCTCACAGCAAAATACTAAACAACATGTTCATCAGGTTTCAGTTGTCATAGCAAACACAATTTCACATAGTAGATAAAAAAATGTCTTCTGACAGGCAAATACGACAAAAGCAATGTAATCATCATCTGCAGCAGCAGCGTCAACATCTTCGCCATGTGTATCAGTCTGAATCGTAATTCCCCACGGTGTCATCTTCTTCTTCGTCCTCAACGTCCTCGAACGTTGGCTTCTTCTTGATCAACTCTTGTATGTCCACAACACGACAGGCAATCTTTTCGCCGACATCATTGACGTGACGGTTCTTAAAGATATTAGGAACATCTGTGTTATCTTGTACATCAGGAGCAGTGTAAGCATCATCTTGTTGTGCAACTTCATTAAACGAATTCCTCTGCTCAAACCTTTGCAATACTCTCCAGTCATCGCTATGTGCAAATGTGTCTTCCAAGAAAAATATCTGTGTTGCTTGATTTGCCAAAATAAAAGGCTCGTTGGTCTGGTAGGCCGCCTTGACATTGATGGATTTGAAATAATCATCAGCTCGGGTTTTGCGATCTGGAAAATAGGTTATACCAATGACAAAGACTGCAGAACCACACACCGATGATCCTCAAGCTGGAGATATCTGCAAGCTGAACAATGTACATTATGTTAGCATACATTTCAGTTGTCTCTTTGTCATCGTATCCATGCTCATGATGGCACTGCTTTTGTCTCTTCCTACCTTCGTCTCGTGCAAGGGTGTTGTAGCGCACATCTCCAACAACATAAGATTCATAATGTCTTACCAGTATCGGGACCCATTGCTAGTGAGTAAAGGGCATCATCAACTGCCTGCCCATCCTCCGCATCTTCTTAACCTATGGTTAGAAAATAGACAAGCTGATCATCTTATGTACTCAATATATTAAAAAAGCGGCGATTGCACTTCAAAAGCTTACATGGTTCTTGAACCATTTTGCAAATCCTGCCATAACCAGTTTGTCAATGTTTCTTGGATTTTGCGGCGATAACTCCTCTTTGTACATCTGCACAACATAGTGATCGTGTCAAACATCTAAATATATAAGAATGTGCTGCAAGTTTAGTAGATTACGATGTATAAGCTGCGATCTTGCACTTACTTGATATAAGGTAGTATCTCGGGACAGTTACTCAACACATACCAAATCATTTTGTCCAAATCTTTAGGTTTGTCCTCTTGTCGACTCTTCCACGTAACTTCGAGCAGAATAATCGAAAACATTGAGCCGGGATTGTCTTCACCCACCTCTTTGCTAAGCTGATCAATTTGTTTCAATGTATTTTGAGCAGAATGTCAGCGCTTTTGTAGCAATGTAGGCCTCTGCAATGGAACCCTCGGGTCTAGCTCTGTTCCTAACATAGCCCTTGAAAGTGCCTAGCCGCCTTTCAATAGGGTATATCTAGCCATCTTGTCTTGGTCCTCTAAGTAGTGCCTCATCGGGTAGATGAACAGCCAAATGCACCATCACATCAAGAAGGTGGAGGATATATCTTCTCAAGGTCGCATAGGATAGTTGGTATCTTGTCTCTAAGGCGCTCCAAAGCATCTATCCAGATATTTCTCTGCAGAGTTCCTTAAGAATTGTCCCAACTCTGCAATCTGCTCTGTATAAGTCAGGCGGCCCAATCCTCTAAGGATAATGGTAAAACCCTTTGAAGTAGGGCGTGGCGGTCATGAGTTTTCAACCCTTGTACCTTGTTTCCATCTGCACCGACTCTCCTTTCAAGGTTGGAAGAAAATCCATGTGGGAATCTCACACGTGTGAGGACCTTGCAGAATTCTTTTCTTTTACCTTGTCCAAAGGCATACACGGTGGTGCCATATCCGTGGTTTACCTTCATCTTGCACTGCAAATCCTTTACGATACCAGGTGTGTCAAATCAATCCTATATTTTAAGGTATCTTTCATCTTGCCTTCAATGTTAAGAAGTGTGCCGATAATCTTGTCACATATATTTTTCTCGATGTGCATCACATCAAGATTATGCCGCAGATCCAAATCTTTCCAATACTCCAAGTCCCACAAAGTGGACTGCGGGTAAACAATAATCTCTCTTCTACCATGCCATGCTTCCTTTTCCGCTACCATTACCGGGATGGTTTCACGGTGTAATATACTGACCTTCTCTAATTCCACTTGCAACTCATCGGCGGTGAGCCTCTTTGGCGCATCACGGTTTTCATGCTTTGCATTGAACACATGTCTTGGTATTTTCTAGGATCGTCTTGTCCTTGGCAAGGAAGCAGCGGTGTCAATGTAATATATCTTGCTAAGTATTGCGTATGATAGTGGATTCTGTCTGGCGAACACATGCATTGTAACCATGTGTCGTTCATACGACATAGTGCCCAAAGCGGATAATCATGGATGCACCAAATTACAACAGCACGCAGAAAAAATCAGCTGGTGGGCTGCTATATAGATCTCGGTGAGAACACCCTTCCATAGTTGTTGAAGTTCCTCCACAAGAGGCCTCATGAACAAATCAAAATCCTTTCCAGGACTTTTTGGACCTCGGATGAGCAAGGCCATCATGTAGTTTGATTCTTTGGTGCGAGACATTTGGAGGCATGTTGTAAGGATAACAAGCATGGCCACATGCTATATGTGGCGCTCTGGTGGCCAAATGGGTTAAATCCATCGAAGCTAAGACAAGTCTAATGTTTCTCGGGTCAGACAAACTCTTTGTGTTTATCATTGAAGCTTTTCCACTCACTACCATGAGATGGATGGCTCATTACATTCGATCTCTATACTCCTGGTTCCTAGAATGCCACAATACATCCTCTCTTGTTTCAGCATCATGAAACAACCTCTGCAATCTTGGTGTAAATGGAAAATATCTCAGAACATTATGAGGAACCCTCTTCATAGCATCGCCATCTTTCCATCTTGATGATTTGCATTTCGGGCATTCACTTAAGTTGGCATAATCCTTCCGGAACAGAACACAATTATTCTTACAAACATGGATCATATCATATCCAATTCCAACTGCATGAAGGAAATTCTTCAATTTACTGTAGGTGTGTGGCAGCTCAGACGCATCTGGGAAAGATTTGCGGAAAGCAGTAAACATCGCATCGAATGATTTGTTGGTCATCCGCTCAGATGTCTTCACCTGAAGAAAGGTGACCATAGCTGAGAATACTGACAGCTTATTTCCTGGGGCGACAACAACGTTGCATTGTTCCAACATGCGGGCCCATAGTTTTTCTTCTGCAGGTGAAAGTTCATGGAATGCACGAGCATTTCGTAGCATTGTTTCAATGTTGGTCAAACTCACTGGCTCCGCCACCACCATCTCCTCCTCCTCTTCCACCTGAGCATCAGGCAGAACAAGATGGTGATCTGCTGCTTCCACGTAGTCAATAACATTGACGTTCACAACTTCACCATGATGAACCCACCTAGTATATGTGACTCACATCCCATACAAGTGTAGATGATTTTGCACAGTTGACTGAGGTCTTGTAACTGAATTCATATAAGCTGCTACAGGCAGAGCACATCTGATTTGGACCACCGTACTAGCTCGATAAAGTTCATGAAGTTTTCAACCCCTCGACATATGCAGCGGAGAATCTTGAGCAGAAGTTATCAAGTCTTGTCCATCATTAGACATACAAATTAGTTCTTCTACTAGATATTACAGGAAAAACATATATGCTTTTTTATGAAGTCCAGGAAAAAAATACCTAGGTCGATGTCTAAAGTTATGGCAAGATATTTGGACGAGCAGATCTAAGTAACGAAATATATGTAAAGCTAATTCAACAAACAGATTTGAGTGCTAAATTATGGCAAGTTGTTTCAACAGTCAATGAGCCCGAGCACACAACCATCGAACTATCGAAGGCCATCGCAGCAACAAAGATCGAGTATAAAACGGTGTAGAGCTATTTCACCTAACAGATTGGCTACTAGACCATGGCAATCTACGTAACAATAAATATATGGCAGGATATTTTAGCAACTAATCGGCCTTGGCATGCCATCCCAGCTAAGCAGATTGAGTGCAGAATAGGGCAAGGAAGCTTCTTAAGCGAGCATATTGACGATAAACTACTTGACAAATAGTGAGATTAACAGCGTCTATCAGCTAACATTCAGCGCTACACCGACATGAACGGGGCCTCAGTCTAGAATGCGCGTACTGTGGGAGAAGATGACCGCCGTGCGTCTCCACGCGAACATCGCCAGTGGTGGCGGCGCTGACCGATGTGCGCCTCCACAAGAACATAGCCAGAGGTGGCGGTAGCGGCTGAGGGCGGCAGTCTCGAGAGCATCTTGTGGAGCGAGAGGATCGCCGTCGTCCCCTCAACGAACAGCGGCACCGGCGTATTGGCGTGGCGGGGAGGCGGCTTTGGCGGGCGAATGGAGTGGAGGGGGCGGGGGAGGGGGTTTGGGGAATATTTGGCGAAGGGCGGTTGAATCGAATTTGGGGGGAATTTTTGTGTGGGGGAGGATTTTCGCGCGGTGGGTGGGGGGAGTTTGGCGCATGGCCGGTTTCTCCAAGTTCCGTTTGCGTGAGCCGTGTGCAGGACCGAACATGTGTGGGGTGCAATGCGACCGCGACAGGGGTGCAATGCGGCCGGGTCTTTTCCCGCGCGATATGTTGGGAGGTTGGCTTAGTTGGGTTTTTTAGATTTGTCTCGGTTCAATAAAAAGCAGAGTTGGTGATGATGGTGTGCCTGTCATCCTGCAATATAGGCCGTCCGATCTATACCTAACGGATAGGAAGGAAACTATGACAATTTACCCGCACTCCTCTCCACATTTGCAGATAGGGCTTTCCCTCATTCATCCTTTTCTCCCACAAGATCTTGATCTTCCGTGCACTAGTACTCCTACAATATGTATATTATTGTGAAAGTTCATATACACTGGCCGATATTAATGCAAACACGGCAGATTTTCATTACATTTCGAACTTTTATAAGACAGAAAAATAAAAGAAACCCGACCATAAACCTATTCTCTGGCGGCGACCGGCGTCCTCCATCTGCGATCTCTATATGCAGGCGGGGTTCAAGACCCGTGAAGTGAAGGTGCGGTCTCCGGCGAGGAAGAGTAGAACACGGATACGGACGGCCAGTTGGCACACCATGCCCTGCCGCCTCCATGCCCTACTCATCCTCGGAGGAGTCCCGACCTCAGCGGTGCGGACGTTGGGCGGCGGCAAGTAGGACAGCGTGGTAGCGGTGCTCCCGTCGTCGGCCGCCAGCGTAACCACCGCTTGTCTTGATCGCGTCCGTGTCGGCTACGCCGCTATTGCGTCGCGAGAGGCGACTTGAGCGAGGGCGGCGACCTCGAGCTTCATCCCCGAAGACAAGCTCTCCCGCAGAGCGTTCGCACTTGCAGTCATGGCAGATGTGGTGTCAGGTAGGAGGCGATGCACTATGGTGTGGAGGTTAGCTGGGCGTTGCCGCTTTAAGTAGCGCATTCCGGTGAGGCCAAGCCTCCGGGTGCGTCATTAAGTCGCCGGAGTTGGTTCCTCGGGCACCGAGCCTCTTAACGACGACATACGAACGGACGGCATGAATGATGGCAGCTGGCGGCGGCTGGGAACACACCGCGCGACGGCGTGAGGGACGAGGGCTTTGGTGTGCCAGGGTAGTCAGCTGCGGTCGTGGCAACGTTGGAGATGCCCTTTGCTCAAATGCGATCCCCGCATGTCATTGAAAAAGCAAGAAGACCCGGCATGGTCTCAGGTCCAGAGGATGCAGTTGGCCGCGCTACACCACTCCGCGGACGCGTCGCGGCGCCCCGTGCATCCGCGACGAGCTGGGTGTTGGGGTGTGTTTGGATTGTGGCCAAAGTGCACCTTACCAAAATTTTGGTCATGACCCAAAGATTGGTCTTTGTTTGGATGGTTGCCATTTCTTTGGCATGCCAATGAACTCTAGCCAACTCTTGTCTAGGCTTGAAAATGTGCTTGATGACCCACTACCTATTGATGATAGTTTTCCTGATGAGCAGTTAGCTGCAATAAATGTTGCTAATAACACTCCTTGGTCATTTTTCTTGCCAATGTCGGCCAAATCATGGGCAACCAATACCTCAACCAAAATTTTGGCTACCCAATGCTTTGATGGGGCAACCTTGGGCACAAACCAAACATACTGTTGGTCATGCCACAGCACAAACGCCACCCTCGGCTGCTGAAACCGACCGTGTCTATCGGCGATATGGCGTGTCGCTCACCATGATCGCCGTGTCCAGAGGCGGTGCTGGAGCTGCGCCCTGTTGTTGGCCCCAAAGACCCACATGAACGGTTGTCGGTGGCGAGGAGGTCGTGGGCCAGCTCCTCCATTGGACTAGTCTGTGCTATGTCGTCCCGACGGGTGTGCCCCACATGTCGGTTTCCCTGTTTTCCCGGCCATATTCGAGCGTCAGTGCTCCGTGTTGCGCATTAGGCCTTTCACTATGTAGGCCAAGCGAGACAACTTATTGTTTATTTGAGTCGTTCAAGTGTAATCATGTGGCGTTTGCTTATTTCTCATTCCTCTCCAACCCTCTTCTCCATCGATCATGTCGCCCTCCAGTCAAGTCCATCCTCCGCAAGCCTCATTTGAACATTCCATGAGTATCATTCACATGTACCCACCTAGTCCTCTTTCAATAGATCTCGGACCCGAGATGAAATCGAGAGGAACGAGTGGGGCACGTGATACCTAAGGCGGATTCAAAATTTTGAACCGGTGATCATAGCATCCATAAATCATATATAAAGGGTATTCAATGTTCGTTTCGTTTTTGAACGTACAATATACTCCATCCTGTCCTTTCTACCTTACATATAAGTTTTATGTGTAGTCAAAGTATCTCTACTATGATAAAAAAAGGTATCAACATTCAACAATGCCCAATCAACATTGGTAGATTCGTACGTACTCCTAGATTTATACTCGAGATGGTTTCCAATTTGACTATTGACAAGATTAATAGTACTCCTTTCACATAGGTGAGTAAGTCATCTTAGGCTGTGCACCATGACCAAGGAGGAGGGGAAAACGAGATACATTAATGTTTATTTGCTAATTAATAGTATTGCATGCAATGAACTAACCCTTGCATGTCATGTTTGATAGTCTCGAGGTCATTAAAGCATGCACACCCTCATCTCTTATTGGTTCATATGTCAAGAAACAAGAAGCGAGGTAAAAGTTAAGCCTACTTGTTTTGTGATTATTTGGTTTTGTAAGATGACTTACACACCTAGGCGGAGGAGTACATGAGATGTATAATGTGAAAATTATATCATTGGAAACTCCTTTCACATACAAAATTGACCATATGCTTTGTGTAAGTTGCATGTCATATATTATTACTCTAACATTTGGTCAAAGTTAGCCTCGAAAAATGCATTAGACCCTGTATGCTTTGTGTAAGTTGCATGTCATATATTATTACTCTAACATTTGTGTAAGTTGCATGTCATATATTATTAATCTAACATTTGGTCAGAGTATAGTGGAAGTGGATCCTCCGACGTAGGTATCCTTGCCTTACCCTCCCTTCGGTCACTTCTTGGCGGACCCCATGCTTGCTAGGCCCGCATGTCGGTTACTCAATGGGTTCGCCACGTCGAGGATCCTCATCCATAGTATACTCCCTCTGCTTTTATTTACTCCGCATAAAGCGGAGGGAGTAGTGGTATAATAAATAGCGCTGGCGGGGAGGGAGGGGCGTCGGTTTGCTCTCAAGCTGCGGTCCCTGGCGAGTGGCGCAAGATGAAGCGCGTTCCATTCGGTGGCGAAGTGGAGGTCCAGTGTGCGGGCTGCAACACAAAGCGACAAGAGCGATGTCTGATCAAAACCGATTGACGGTCGTCACGGAACTACTATTCACACGAACCTTATTTGCTTAGCCTCGCCAGCCACTGCCCTAAAACCACACCAAATCTCAGCCCATTCCCCACCTTCGATCCCTAGCCGCATCAAGCGTCCCTAGTTCGCGGAAAGCCATGGTGCACCACAAGATCACTTACTACAAGATCTCGCGGCCGGGCGCGCGCGAAATCACGGCGGAGGTCGGTGCCATAGACCTCCGTTTCCAAGCTCGCTTTGCGGCGGGCCAATCCCCGAGTTCTCTGGAGCCAAGCTACGAGGAGGATGAAGCCGATCCAATGTTCACTGCGGAGGTCGCGGCGCGAAGGCCCCGATGGGTATGGGGCGATGGGCGTCGACTTCGTGCGGCGTCCGAGTCCCCATGGTGCGGCGGACCAGCGGTTCAACATGGCGATACTAAAGGAGGACGGGAGGCGAGGGGCTCAACTTCGGCGGGGCGCGCATGCCGCTGCCATCGAGGCTCTCTGCGGCGGAACCGGATGTCGTGGATGTGAACCGGCGGCGGAGGCTCAACTTGAGGCGGAGCGCGGATGCCGCTGCCATCGAGGCCCTCCTGCGCAGGCGAACGAGCGTCTGGACATGAACCAGGCGGCGGAGGCTCGACTTCGGCGGAGAGGCGCGGATGCCGCTCTCGCCAGCGCCCTCTGCGGGCGGAACCGGAAGTCTGGACTTGAACCGGGCGGCGAGGCTCGACTCGGCAGGAGCGCGGATGCCGCTCTCATCGAGCGCCCTCCTGCGGCGAAACCGGAAGTCTGGACTTGAACCGGGCGGCGGAGGCTGGACTCGGCGCGGAGGCGCGGATGCCGCTGCCATCGAGGCCCTCCTGCGGCGGAACCGGACGTCCTCGACTTGAACGGGATGTGCTCTCATCCGTGCGAGCGCCCAGACGCTCCGCTTGAGCAGTAGGTGGAGGCCGAGGACAACCATGGTGCGGAGACACACGTCGGCAGCGACGGCTGGTTCGCGCCGGCAGCCAAAACGACGAGGCCGTCTCTTTCCACGAGCGATGATAGTTTTTCTTTATGTTGTTGTTTTATTATTATGGATCTTTTGTTGTGTAACTATTTGTTATGCAAGTCGCTTTGAGTCTACCATTTCAGGCGGTTGGATGAATATCCTACATCTCCTAACCCTTCTTTCCTTCTTCCTCACCTCTTCTTCTTCCCCAACAGACCACCCTTGCGGGCCGTAAGGATACTCTGCTTGGATAAACATACTCTATGAGCGAAAATTATGTGTCAGCGATAGGATGGCTGAGTTTGGTTTGTTCACATGTGACAGCACGTGTCGGTGAGGTGCGTTCCTTGGTTGGGTTTGCGGCGTGCAGGAGGCGAAGTGTGAGGTGTGGTGCGACATGGCGTGCGGGAGCGACCGTGTGAGGGTGCGGTCGGTGCGACTGCGACAGCCCGTCGCAAGTGTACCTCCTTCTCATTTTGAAAACTTTAGGCAAGCTTGGCAAAAATGTGTGGCGAAGTTTTGCAATGCAAGGCCTAGACCCAAACAGGATAAATCGTACTACCTCTGTCGGGTTTATTGGTCCCCATTGTATTTCGTGCCAAATTTTGAACATAGATTAAACTAAGAAAATGTTCACGCATGTCATCAAACATTATATTTTTCAAAACTATGTTCAAATCTGAATCCAATGAGATAATTTTTCTTGACATGCATTAACATTTTGTTAGTTAAATCTTTAGTCAAAATTTGGCACAAACTATAAAGGGACCTATAAACCGGGGCGGAGGTAATGCGTACTAGGAGTACTAGTGTTAAAAAAGAAAGTCGGGGTTTTCCTTCGATACAAATCCTCGTTTCACGTGTCAATTAATGCGTATTTTTTCTCGAAAGACCAAAGAGCTAACCATCTCACTCCTCATCGCTTGATTAATGCAGCGCTATGCAAACGAACCTTCTCACTTCCGCATGCATGCAGGGGATATTAATGTCCTTGGTTGCTAACCCCATCAATTTTGCCTCGATTAGTGTTAGTGGGCCTTTGCAAATTGTAATTTTGATATACTAGCCTTGTGTACAAAAAAATGGAGGTAGTAACTATATTTGAATCCTTGCCCATTGCGGTGACATCGACTTTTTTTGTGGTTTGGCGAAGTGCGTTCAACGGAGAACACCATTGAGGGAGACCACGGTAAGTCGTTCGCAAGTGCCGCTTTGCAAGCCGAGACAACCGCCTTATTTGCATCAGGAAGTCCTTTACTAGTACTACTACTAGAAGTACTAGTGCGGTGAGATGGTTTCTCGAAGAAGGCGATGGAGAAGCGGAGTCGTGAAGAGTGAAATGATAGTTGCTTCGTCCATGCTTTGTGATTTGGCGCCTCACTGCTTTGTGATTTGTGATAGAAGGGACATGGGAGTAGACTCATGCTCTATATTGTACTACTCCTACATGCGTCCAAGCATGGGAGAAAGAGGAGATCGTTGCATTTTCTATTCCTTCAATCAATCAATCGAGGAGCTTGGTTCCATCTTTTGGCTTTAGCAACGCCGTCCACAATGGTTCCCACGATGCCAAAAGCTATTTTCACATTTGGCTACACATTGTGGATGCCCTTAACCATACCACTTGGTTTTGCTCCTGTGTGCTATCTATACAAATCTCAATTATATTGATCTAAAAATTATAGAATCAAAGATTAGTAAAAGGAGGTGATTTTGCAGCGGATGGCGGGGAGGTTTCTTATTTTGGAGGGCGTTGTCCTAGCGGTTTGCTAACATGCGGTCCCACGTGTCGATGCTTTACCAAGCTGATCCGCGTCCCACATGAGGCAGAACAACGGCAGAAGCAACACGTGGTTAAGTTGAAGAAGATGACGGAGAAGCGACCAAGCTGATCCGCGTCCCACATGAGGCAGAACAACGGCAGAAGCAACACGTGGTTAAGTTGAAGAAGATGAGGGAGAAGCGGATTCAACAACGAGTGAAATGATGGTTGCTTTGTCCCTCCAACTTCTTTTTTTTAGCATTATTACTTCATACCTCAAACTTAACTGCGGGAAAGGTGCAACTTTGTGATTTGACGCCTCATTGCTCATTACTACACCGGCGCCATGGTAGGGTGCTTCACCCGGCTGCTCTGCTGCTTGTATTCGGTATGTACGCGGACCCGGTAGCTTGATGTCCCACATGTCGGCGAAAGGGACTAGAAGATTTATGAAAGCGGCGCTCCACTCTTCTGACGGAGGAGTAGGCGACACGATGGCCCAATGAACTGTCACTTGTCTTGTATAGTACTATAGTTTTGTTGTTTCATACGATCCATCGATACAAACCCGATTAAACAGGAAAGGCGGGATTTTTCCCTTGGTAGATAATCTTGGCCATACATTTCAAAGGCAATTTTAATGTATGCAAACTGAATAATTATAAGTAACAATATGATATCTAGTAAAACTAAAACACATATGATTTATTGTGTTAGAGTGTAGTAGTAGTGCTGTATTGCATAGTTGTTAGATGTAACATGCGAGCGTGTAGAGATGTAGTTTTGGAGGGCCTAGAGAGAAAAGCGTAATACGGTCACGAACTTCAGAATAAGCTGATTACGGTCACTATATACGTTTTGCGGTGATTATCCGGTCACTTGCTCACAGTTCAGCATCGGATTGCACTCTATTGACCAGCCAAATAGTCTGCGTGGCGCCATGTTGACTAGTTAAATTGACCATGTTCCTTGTGGGTCCCACATGTCAGTTCCCATAAGGAAAAGGTCAGATAAACAAAAATTTACGCAGGCACGACAAGGCTCCAACCCATGCGCGGGAATCACCTGGTTGTGTATGTATGCATCGGGGCCTGATGTGTGCGCATGCACGTGTAGGTTGAGCACTTGGCGTGAGAGTGTGTGTTGGTCGTGTGGTGTCTTGGTGTGTGCATGCATGCGTGCGTGTGTGCGTGTGAGTGTTGCGTGCGTGCGTGGCTGCGTGTGTACGTGTGAGTGTTGCGTGCGTGCGTGGGTGCATGTGTTTGTGTGAGTGTTGCATGGATGGAGTTCGTGTGCATGCGTGTGTGTGTGTATAATCACCACACCAGCTCCTGTGTGTTAAAACAGACGGCTCAGCATACCAATACAAGGCCCCCTTGTCCGTTGTGCCCGCGGTCATGACTTCGCACCACCGTCAAAATATTTTTTTGTCGTTTGTTTTCATTCTTACTAGCAAGATGCCCGTGCGTTGCACGTAACATCAAGATGCATTTGTATGACTTGTTTATCTTGTGAGAGAAAAGGATGAGCGAGGAAGGCCTTATTTGCAAATGTGGAGAGGTGTGTGGGTACCTTTTGCAAAACTGCCATAGTTTCTTTCCTATCCGTCGAGATATAAATCGAGCGGCCTATATTGCAGGATGGCAGGCACACCATCATCACCAACTCTGTTTTTTATAAGAGTGTATTTTATGTATTTTATAATAGTGTAGATGTAGAGTAGATACAAGTCGACGGTGGGCACGATGTTAGTGAGATAATGTGATTCAACACTAGATTAGGTGCCACGTGGAGCGTTCAAGCTGGTCAACTAGTCATGTCATGAGCAAATACAAAGTTGTACGGTGAGCCCGTGATCTGTATAATAACCACTAAGCGTAAGCGGTGACCGTAATGAGTGGATTATGAAGTCCAATGTATGTATCGTGCTTTCACTTCAAATACAATGATCGTCATTGCATATATCGCGAGAAAGATGAAACAGCGTGAATTTTCTGGGGCTTACTTTTAGAGGACATGGAGATAGTTTTGTGTGCATACGTGAAAGGGGCGTACAGGGGGGGTATGCGATGGAGAGAGAGATGCTCCTTATTTCTCTTTATTATGACTAACTTTTTATATAGTATAAAAATATACAAATTCATAGTGCGGAATAAATATCATTGTGGGCACAATGCAATGCAAATTAGCGTTCGTACTCCTCTATATAACTTTGTAATGTTGTATATATGTAGAAACTCTAAAATAATTTTTTGGCCACACTTTATTCAAAAGGAATGTTGTATGTGAAATAAACGTGAAGAGAGGGCTTTTTAGATCAATGGGGTACGTGATGTAACGACAAGAGATTCCATTCCCTTGAGTGTGTATATGCAAGAGGGGAGGGAATAGAGGCACCGGGAGAATTTTTCTGTGTGTGTGGTGTTTGTGTTGGTATGTGTGGGTGTGAGAAGATAATGAGACGTGGGGGCAGAGGGTGTGTTACCGCGTGAGGTCCGGTGGGTCGAGGCGAGGCCCTTTGTTTGGTTCCGTCCTGCGCCACATTGGTCGGCCCATGACACATTTAGGAAGACCCATGGATGACTAGTCGTACAAGACAAAGACAGCAGAATTTTGAAGGACTCTGTGTCCATTGACAAAGCCGGCTAGGATTTGTAACCCTAGGTTCTCGGACTAAGGTAACCCTTCTATCTCTGATATTACTATTCATCCAACCTAACTTTAAGGGGCATCCTACAGAATGCTCTGCTAGAATCATACTAAATCGATTAGGAAGAGAGGTGTGAGATAATGCGTGAGAGGCAGGCGTAAAGATAATGTGCGTACATGAGACACGTAGGCAGGTCCATGTATATAGAAAGGGTCGATGAGGATTGTGCGTGTGTATGTTTGCGAGAGGAAGAGTGCTTGTGATAAAGGTTAGTGAAAACAGTTGTAAATGGTTACGAGAGGGAGGAGGGTTATATCTAGAGAATGTGCGAGAAAGACACCTCGGGAGAGAGTGTGTGAGAATGTGTGAGAGACCACCGATGGAGAGTGAAACTACACGTAAAAGACTGCTCTACACATTGATTAAAGATATAAATTGTATCCAAATATTAGGATGGGATCATGATATTTGCAATTCGCGTAAGGAGCGGTCATTGATCCATCAGACATCTAGATTCTATCGAATTTGAGCATGTCTATTTTATTATTTAACACAATTGATCCACATAGTTAGTATTTTGAACTCCAGACAATGCATCGCTTTAGCAATCGAATATAAACGTGAGTATAGTTCATGTTGTGTGTGTAAAGCACATTATACATACAAAAGTTATACAATGCACATTTTTAAATAGCTACCTATGAACTAGTATACATTTGAATTCAACCTAAGGTGGTTTAAAAAAATCGAATTCAACATGAAGTCCATTCAATTATTTGAATTTGATATCATGGCATTTGTAAACCATACCTAAACTATGGGGTTACCAATCTTTGCTCTGAGTTTGTACATAATAGCATATGTAGTCGTGTACAAAATAGATTCAAATTTAGCTCCTCCATTCCAAAATAATCGTAGTTATAGGATTTTCAAGTGTCAAAATTCAAAAGGAAGCGGATAATTTAATGAGGTTTTCAAACATACAAGGTCAAATATAACATTGTCTATTTAGGTCAATCCTCATAGTTCAAGAGTACTCTAAGCGTGAATGCTTGTGTTTCAAAATTTGAGCGAAGCGCCAAAAGAGCCTCTACTACTTGAAAGCGTGTGAGACCAATGTTTGGTAGTACAAGGAAATTACTTTTCTAATAACTCCGACTGTGAAACCTACCGGCCCGGCGTCCAAAGGTCTAAACAGGGTAGGTTTGTAGCTTCATCTAGGCACGCAACCGCCTCCGAAAAACATTCATACACAATGGCCGCCTAAGCACACATGCTTGCGGCGAAATCGCTCCACCCACTATTTGGGACACAGGATTACCATCCTACCCCGACCCATGATGGGTCCGAAATTTAAGAGGGGGAAAAGTTTGTACTTTCCCCAAATTTCAAACAAGCGTGTCCCATCTTACATTCAAAAAGCCAAAAACAAGCGCGTCCCGGACGAAACATGGTTCCCCCACCCGTCCGATTCCCCATTACGTACTCGTGGGCGCCAAAACTACCTCTCCACCAGCGCTTGAAACCCGGCGTCCTCCGTCCACCACCCCATCCCACCCATCAACCACCGCCCTCCTCCATCACGCGGAGCCGATACCCGGCGTCGTCGTCCACGCAACCTCAACATAGCGCCCTCCACGGCTAGTAGTTGAAGCCGAGGCTGAGCTGTCCGTACCCGAGCCAGTTCAACCACGCCATCTTGCGCCTCACCGCTGCCGCTCCAACTTCGCCACCGTCCACCGCACTGGAGATGTTCCTGCTACGCCATCCTTTGCCGCCTCAGATCTGCTTCCCCTCCGCCGACATACAGCCACGGCAACACAATCAACAATTTGGCCATGGGTTCGTCCAAGCCTGCACCCTCCAGAACATCGGTTTCCCCGGTAAAAACAAGAAGATCGGAGCGACATGTGGAGTGACCACACCGGCAACCGAAGAAGGTACTCCTATTCCATTATTCGTGCAAATCTTACGTCTCTGCTTGCACGGTATTCATCCCACAGAAGACACTAGTTGACCGCTTCTTCTTGATACTAGATGTTCCTAGTAACTTTCATGATGCACAAGGTTTCTCCTCATATACTATTTCACCTTAGCTAGAGGTCCGTCGCCCCCAATTTCAATTTCTGGCGATTGATTCCCAATTAGCGGAAGCATTCCCGGCGTAACAGCGCTAATCGACTATTACGCCGAGAAGCGCATATAGTGTTTATCTTAGGGTGTGCTGCGGCCTAGAAACTCTGGCGCCCGATCTGGAGGTCGGCGGGATTAAAGGATGGCTTGGGGCTTTGCCAAGCGGCGGTGGTGTGGTCGATGGGAGGCGGGCGGCGGAGGCGCAGTGCAGGCGGTGGTCGTTGGCGGTTCGTGAAAGATCGTCCTTGATGGTGGCGGGAGGTGAGCGAAGGCCATCTGCCCATTCCTTATAGATCGGACGGTTCATTAAAAAATTGGTGACCTATTTATTTTCGATCATTGTTATCTTAGATATGACCACATGTGGTGGTGTCTTTGGAGGAGTACTGCATTTCTGTGCTCATATATTACAAAATCATACGGAGTAGAATCTAATTTTGTTTGCCATGCAATGTTGTAGAGCTATCATATGTCTCCTGTCATTTATTTTTAAGCCACTGCTATACGCTACTTTTACGATTGCACTAGTTCTGCACACACTTCACCCATACTCTCACTATTGTGTTTTTATGCAAGGGTATTTCAGACTCTCCTGCGAAGAAGAAGCAAAAGAAAAGAGAAATCGCTCCAGCTTGGTATACGGGTAGGCAAGACACGTTACAACGCTATAAAGGGTGCGATGTCGTGACGGAGGCGGTAAGCGTAGCTACGTAGTTGATGACCTCGCTCGCAATGAACCACCATCCCGGTGCTTGCTTTAACTTCGCGGTGTCATATGTGGTTGCATGTTGGTGTATAACTTGTATTCGAAAGCCGAAGTCGGTCTTTATTAAGATAAGGAAAGATATTTTTACATGAACCACCATCCGTGAGCACCGGAAGACAAATAGCTAGTCGAGGGCCTTGGCGAGCGATGAAAAACCCAACAAAGCAGGCATCACACGGAAGCCAACTAAAAAGCAGCGATGGTGGCGAAGCAGCCCGCCTCCCACCAGGCTCTCGGGTCCTAGATGATCATGTTCACCACTCGGCCGGATGTCTAGCTTGTATTGCTTCAATTTGGTTAAATTGCATCTGCTTAGCTTACACATTATACCTTTGAATATGACATGCCTTTTTGTTTTGGTACATACTAGTACATCGTGTATTAACCATGTTCTTACATCAAACTAATGTTCTTGTGGATCCCTCATCAATCATTTATGGAGGCAGGCAGGCAAGGGACTACTCCTCATTTAAAGAATGCAGCGTCGACCTCCGACATGATTCTCAAGAAAGCGAAATGCTAGATGAAGATAGTGAGCGTAGCTCTGAAGTTGATTACAGCATTTCCCTACACTAGCATTGCAGGTGCTTGCTCTAACTTGGCAGCGTGATATGTGGTTGCATGTTGCATATGGTGTCTAGATTGTAATTCTTCCAATCTGGTTAAAGCTGCATGTGCTAGTGCTTAGCTTATACTCCTGTAAATGTTACATTATACATTAATGTGACATGCCTTCACATATTTAGTACATAGTACATCTGTCTATTAAGCATGTCCTTACATAAAACTATTGTTTTTTGTATCCGCATCAATCAATATGACGAGACACCTTTAGTATATGCGGTGTGCTATTAGTTGCATCTTTCATATGATTTATAGCATGCGGTGCTTCTAATTTGTTGAAATTCCATTTATGATGGGACGCTTTTAACTTGGCAGTCATATTGGTTGCATCTTTCATGTGGTGTCTAGCTTGCATTGCTTCTTATTTGCTGGAATGGTTTCTGCGTAGTTTACACAAACAATTGTGAACATGCCATGCCTTCCTTTTTTCGTACATATTCCATCCACGGTATCATGTGTTTGCCTTACATCAAAGTAGTGATTGTCGGTATCATGCATGAATGAGTTACGAAGAGAATTTTATTGCTTTTTCTTGTCGGTTTTACTTGACAATTCAAAATCAATAAAGCGGAAGGAAGTTAGCAAGGCAGCGGATAAAGGTGCTCCTTCAAGCGGAGGGCCTCTCAGTTTCTACTCCTCCACACCCCAAGATGATTTCCAGGACAACACATGCATAGACACTCAACAAAGCTGTGTTTATGATGAGCACGTCTCCCCTAGTGCAGCATCACTTGGTGCTCCCTCTAACTTGGCTTTGTTATATGTGGTTGCATGTTATGTGTGATGTCTAGCTTGTATTGCTTCTAATTTTGTTGAATTCCATCTGCTTACTTACACATTATACTTGAATAAGACCGTGTTCTGTTTCTAGAACATACAATATATGTCTATCACACCATGTTCTTACATCAAATTACTACTGTTGTGTAACCTGCAACAATCACTTATCATAAGACACGTTTGACTTGGTGTGATATAGGTTACATCTCACATTCTTTTCTAGCTTGTACTACTAATTTGTTGAAATGGCACTTATGTGAGACAGTTTTAACTTGGTAGAGTGATATTATTTGCATCTTTCATATGGTGTCTAGCTTTCATTGCTTCTAATTTGTTGAAATGCCTTCTCCTTAGTTTACACATCATAAGCTGTGAATATGCAATGCTGTGAATATGCAATGGCACTAATGACGAGAGACCTCTAACATGGTAGTGTGATGTTGTTTGCATCTTGCATATGATTTATTTCTTGTCTTGCTTCACATTTGTTTAAGCGCCATTTATCTTTGAGACACGATTAACTTGGGTGGCGATATTTGTAGCATCTTTCATATGGTGTCTACCTTCCATTGCATTGCTTCTAATTTGGTGAAATGTCTTCTTCTTAGTTTACTCATCATAGTTACGGTTATCTCTTCCGTCCTGTTTTTCATACATATTACATCCTCCTATCATGTGGTTGTCTAACATCAAAGTTTTATTCGTTTACATCATGCATCAATTTGTTACGAAGAACTAAATTTTATTCGTTTTTCTTGTAAACTTGACTTAACATGGCACAAAGAAAGAGGAATAAGCAGAGAATGGCGAGGGAATGAGAAGCGGATGAATCCTGCAGATTCTCTTTGATGCTTGATGGTGCAATAGAAGGTGAAAGTCCAGCGGAAAATTCTACAAACACGGCATCCCATGCTACGAACTGCAAAAAAGCCAAGCGAAACAAATAGCTGCCACCAAACAAGCGAGACAGCCCTAGTTCTTGCAACACCTACCACACTACTACCGGTGCCACGACATACTCGTGCGTTAAGCGAAACTAGCAACACGTTCCCAAGCTCCTTGCCACTTGACACTACTTCCCAAGCACTCTTGACACAAGGCGAGTTGGCAATATCGGATGAACCTTGTGAGCTTCAACAGCAAGAAGGTAGTTGCTAGAGTCAAATTCTGATTGCATGCTTCTTTATATGTAGTCTTACAGTTTGATGTACACTAACACTTCCTATGTTTGTTGTTGGACTAGCACCTAGGCGCAAGAGGAAAAAACATCGGGGATAATGCTCGATAGGTTAACTAAATCTAGAGGAGGAAGAATGGAGATCCGTTTTGAGGTAGGTTTAAAAGGCCACGTGATGCTCTGAGTCAGCCAAGTTAGTATCGAGGCAGCGGTTGCCGTTAGGTGTCATGTCGTATCCTCCCAACATGGATTGATGCAGGAATGACAAAACGAAACCAGTTCAACACCTTCCTCGACCATTTATCGTAAGTATGGTTATGTATGGAAACTAGTAATATCACCTTGCTCATCCCATACTTTCTAGGTTGCTAATAATGAGACTCCCATAATTTTCAACGAGATGAGGTTCAAGTTGGATAGCCAAGATGATGCAACGGACAAGCTTGCACCCATGTTTTCAAGTGCGCTCTGCGACAGAATCGGTATAACTTGAGGAAAACTCACTTTGAAGGAAAGGCTAACGATGAACTTTCCCAAACATCTCGATCGAAACTATATCGGATGAAGGCTGGAGGGCCTTGTTAAACACTGGTCTGATCTGAAGTATCGGGTACATTATATATATATGTGATCAGATCACATGTTGAAGTCCTATTGGCGCATGTGCCACACAAATCTATCTTCTTGTAGGTGAACTGTTCAAGAACAAGGCCAACCATCGTAAGTGAAATTCCAGCGAGGCAGCGAGGATCTCGTTGCCGGTGATGCAGGAGCAGGGGTACCCAGACTTGCCTCATGCGGCTGCAGGCGTGGCTCAGCAGGTGGCCCGGCATAGCCCATCTTCATCGGCACAAGCTCAAGACCCTCGCGAGGCCAAGCCTCATGAGGCGGGACTGACAGGAAGCCTCCTCGAGCCTGCAGCCTCATCAGGCTGGCTCGCGAGGCGGAGAGATCAAGGCGGGGTACCTCACGAGGTGCCCGACACAAGCCATGACGACCAAGAGGCGCCCGGTGAGCGCCAGCCAGCGCAATGTCCTCGTTTCCTCTTTGGTGCAAAGGAGGCAAGCACAAGCGAGAGCATCAAGCAAAAGGCAGCCATTTGGTTGCAACAAGACCAAGACCAACACAAGCGGCAGGAAGGAGGTCATCGTGGAGCCCAAGCGGCATCATCGTCGAGCCTTTGCAGCGAGGACCAACTTTAGTCGAGGATAAGTGTACTAGATGTTCCCCTTCAAAATGGCCAATTGTTGGCGCCCTTCCCGCTCAATATTTGGGAAGAGGCCGGGGCCTTTGCCTATAAATAGGGATAGCCTCCCACAGGTTAGAGTCGGGCGAAGAGAGGTTGATCTTGAATCGAGAGAGAGAGAGGCGACGAACTCCCCTAGCGATTCATCACACCAGCCAAGAACAGACCCTCATGAGGCTGTTCTTCCTTGTATTGTTCATCATCAGCCCTGAGGCAATCCACCACACACACCTTTGGGTAGGGTATTACACCACAATGGTGGCCCGAACGATATAAACATTGTGTCCCTTGTGTTGCTTTTTGCGTAGTTTAGATCCTTGCGGCGACGAGGTGCGGTAGGTAGGGGTGAGATCTCGCGTGCACCCGAGTTGAACCTAGAGGATCTGCGGAACCGAAATCCGACATTTGGCGCGCCACATAGGGTGCTGCTGGAATCCGTATTCCGCCGCCTGTTCTTCGCCGCCATCGCATCCATATCGGGCCTTTCGTCGGGCCACGCCCGGCGCGGGCGCTCTCGCTACTCGCGTCGCCCAGGCGGCCCCGTCGGTGGCTGCCCGCTGTTCCCGTCGCTGCCGTCAGCGCCGCCACCGCCCGGCGAAACGAGCAACAAGCGTTGTCCAGCATCCATACGTGGCGAGGCGGCGCACCGCTACTCGCCGCTTCGCCCGGCTGGTTCTTCGTCTCGCTTCGCTCAGCGCGCCCATGGAGGCTCGATCCGCGCTCATGGCGGCAAGCGAGCTCTGCGCTACCACCCTGTCGGCAGCGTCTCGAGTGGCTCGACCGCGTCGCGCCGAGCTCGTCCGCGCCGAGGCTCCCCAGCCGTCCTTCTCATTGCCGCGCCCGCCTTGCGCGAACAGCAAGCTCTGGCGCCTTAGCCCCAAAGCGCGTGGCCTGGCGGAACCCGCTGCGCCGGCGCCCAGCGCAGCAAGTAGAAACTGTCAAGAGGTTCCTCGCCCCAAGCTGCCGAGTGCTCCACTGCCGGCCCATCCCGACCAGCTCTGCTCCGGCCGCCAAGACCCAGCGCTGCTCCCGGCGGCGCGCGCAGGGGACCCGCAAGACCAGGCCCTTCATCACCAAAGGCCTCCGTGGCCACTACAGGCTGCCAGCGCCTTCACCGCCCGAGCTACGCGGCGTCGCGTCGCCCGGCAAGTTCAAGCCATACCTGCCTCCTCGCTCTGGCGGCACGGCCGACCCTGCGGAGTTCCTCGACTTCTGAGCTGGGCATCGAAGCCGCCAGCGAGGCGAGAAGGTCATGGCGAACTGGTTTCCATGGCGCTCAGGGCGGTGCCGCTTTTGGCTCTGAAACGGCTCTGGCACGATCTCCTCTGGGGCGAGATCGCACCGCTTCGCCGCCAACTTCAAGGCACTCGCGACCGGCCTCTGCCGTGGCGACATCGCCGCATCAAGCGGCAGCCGGGGCAGACCTGCGAAGTACATCCGGCGCTTCAACAACGCCGCCTCAAGATTCCCAAGGTGACCGAGGAGGCCATCATCTCAGCCTTCTCCGGCGGTGTGCGTGGCGTGAAGATGAAGGAGAAGCTAGCAATGCATGAAGACACTGTGCGTCCTTGGAGCTGTTCAACTTGGCGACCAAGTGCGCGAGCGGAGGAAGGATGCCTTTCCCTCCTCGAGCTGCGGTGGCTGACCCGAAAGAAGGAGCCCAAGGTCGAGGGCGTGAAGCGCAAAGGGGCTGCCATGCTGTGGCAGAACCGGACACCAGCGAGGCGGGGATCAGCCGAGTCTTCCAAGGGCAGCGATCTTGTGTGTACCACGACCTCCACACCCAACACCAGCGAATGTCAAGAGCTTCGAGCCGTGCGAGAAGGGAGAATCGGTCGGCGCCCGACCACAATGATCGAGGCTACGGCCGAGGAGGAGGAAGAAATGTGGGGCCTGGGAAGGCCGTGGCCCTGCGCCAAGGGTGGCGTGACCGACCTCGCAGGACGTGGCGGGATCAGCCTCGTGAGGGAGGTTGGAGGGACCCGCCTCGCGAGGAGGCTGGAGGATCAGCCTCGCAAGAGATCGCCCCCAAGGCAGCATGAGCCTCCCTCCCTGCCACTTTGTAGCCAAGGAGAAATGAAGACCATCATCGGGGCGAGGGGTGGGGGCTTCCGGGAGCAGCGATCGCTTGCATCTGGCGGAGCTCAAGCCCACCTCTCAGCGCATCTTCAAGCAGTTAGCCCATGAAGTGAATGCAGTCCTCCCAAGATCGAAGCCACAGCGCCCTCTCGGGTGGTCGGCGTGCGCCATCACGTTCAGCTCGGCGGATCAGCTCAAGTGCACAGCCACGGCGGAGTCCTCCGATGCTTTGTTCCCCAATCGCCGGCAACATGCAAGTCACGGGACCCTCATCAATGGCGGGCAGGGGCTCAATGTCACTGTCATCAAGACATTCAACAATCTCCAAGTGTCGTACAATCAGCTTGATAACCAAGCCTTTCTCCGGGGTCACCGATGGCTCCATAGTTCCGATTAGGCAAGTCTGCCTCCATCAGCAGGTAGGCGCGACAACTACGCACCGAGCTCGCCGACTTTAGCGTGGACCACATTTGCCTGCCATACAATGCCATCCTCGGGTACCCGGCTACGGCCAAATTCATGGCCATGACCCATCACAGCTACAATGTCCTCAAGATGCGAGAAGTGGTGGAGTCATCACGGTGCCTTGTGAAGAGAGAGGCAGTGTGTTCCACAGGCGTGCTTTTCAAGCCGCATCACTTGAAGACCCAGATCACGGAGGCGGGAGGCTCCCGAGGCTCCTCCGAGGAAGAAGAAGACATCGCTGGCCCGAACCCTCATGAGGCAGGCCCCTCGAGAACCAGCGCTTTCAGGGGAACCTCGCCATCGCATAGGAAGGCAGCGCCCGGCGCCCTCCTGGGCAGCAGGCTCGAGGGCTCTCTCTGGAGGGCCCTTGCCTTTGCTAAGATCACGAGGGAGGCACTTGGGCACCACTTGGGCGTCTTTCAAAGCATGTTTCCCTCGGGAAGGAAGCGAGGCAAGGAGGGCCAAACCCTCGGGAGTTCGTCGGCCGAGATCATTGGGGCTGCGAGTCAAGAAGTCATGAGTGGCGCCGTAGCTCCCCATCCGGCGAAGATGGTGGGCTCGCGTCGCATCGACATACCAGGGCTCAACCGAGCCGCCTCTCGAGGCGCCTCGGCCCCTGGCGTGGGGCATTGTGAAGGTCCACCCCACAGCTACGTTCGCATGCCTTACGGTTTCTTGGGCAGCGGCTGCCGCCCGGCGCCTCATGAGCATCACAGGCTCAAGAGGCGAGGCGTTCGCGAGTCTTGGCGCGAGATGGAGATGGTCGCGAGGAGCCACCAGCGCCTTGAACCTCGAGGCTCTGGGCACAGGGGCTCGTGAAGATCGGCTTCCGCGCGCCACGATGTCGCTTCTTCAGCATCGCCGTCTTCAGCGTTATCGGTGACATCCTTCTAGTTTCATTTTCAGGTGGGGCGCCCCAGGGCTACATCATTCCCAGGCAGCGTGGGTCCGTCCTGCGGCATGTATCCCTTTGCTTCATGTTTCTAGCTTACCTTATTGGAAGCGCCCTCGGCTGCATCATCCCCAAATCGCTCGGGCGGACCGGTGATATACGCCTTCCTGCACTGTCTAAATGAATTTGCTCGCCGTGATTAACGTGTTTGACCTAGTCACTTTCGCTCGATCGACAACAAGCGATGGAGCTGCTCCCCAGCGACACGACACATGCGCGTGGGTCCGTCCACTTTCTGTTGACAAACACGAATGGCTGAGCTCGGCGCGGCAGCCCGCATAGCACCGGCTCGCCAAGCCTTGATGCCTCGTCACCCTCGAGCAACCAGCGGTGGTATCGATTGTCATGGCGAACTCTTGTTCTTTTGTGATGACCCTCGGGATCTCTTTAAGGAGCAGCGCCGGCGAGGCCCTCACGGCGTCTTCTTCACTCGTCGTCCTTGAACGCTTGCACATTAAAGGGGGGTACACGAGCATCGCGACTCATGGGCTCCTCTGGCTCTCAGCCCTCACCCTCTGGCCTTGTCACGGCATCGCGACACTGGCATACCGGTGTGGTGAGCCCGTTCGAGGCAGGACCGAGGGCGTAAAGCGGAAAGGGAGTAAAGGCGAGAGGGAAGAGGCATGAGGGACCTCACCGGGCAACTCCTCGTCTGCCGATCACGCGGACCTAACGCCGCACCGAGGCGGTTCGACTCCGAGATAAGTCATCCTCCGGAAACACTAGCTATCACAGCAGCGACCTCGCACCTAAAGCAATTCCATGTTTAGCGTCGCTCCTTTCTCACCGAGCGATGGTTGCTTGGCGCTAAAGGGACCTCCACGAGCATCGCGACTCGGGGCTCTTCTTGGACCCGGGCGCTCACCTCCTGGCCTTGACCACATGACGCGACATGGCATACCGGCTGGCGGCTAAAGCCTGCCTTGGGACTGGACACATCGTGTGAGCATCAAGCCCTTGTGAGGTTGAAAGGAGGAACTAAGCTAGGATGGGATGATCATCTCACACTACTTCACGACAAGGATCATATTAACAAAGCGAACCACATGCATCTTACAAGCCCCCCACAGGCGTTTTCGATTCCTCGCGGGGAACAAGGGCAGATCTAAAGAACACTAACTACAGCGCCTCCGCAAAGAAGCGCCATCATCAACAATGGGCCGTCGAACTGGCGTAACCCATCGGATCGAGAGCGGCGGCGGCTGAGCGAGCCGCCTGCTCAAAGGCGGCCTTAAGCTCGGGGCTCGTGGCTGTCGTCGCTCGTCTCCGGTCGCGAAGAGCTCAGTGAGTCACTTTGGATCGCCGGCGACTCCGCCGCTGACAGCTGTCGGGGAGGCGGTCGGCGAGCCTAGTCCTCGCGCCAGCGGTAGGGCCGACTACCTCTCTCGAGGCAGCACTCGGCGGCGTCCTTCCACGTCTAAGACCATGAAGAACATCATGGAAGCGCCGTCGTACTCCAGGTGGAACGCGAGGGCGCCCCTCGTCCTGCAGACCCGGGCGATCACGAGTCATGAAGACCTTGCCCAGAGCGACGACCACGACCTCCGCCCGTTCGCAAAGTGCTGCAGCGGCGTCTTTGCAACGAGCTCGAAGGTCCCCTCTGCAGAATCGCGATGGCGAAGGAGGGAGGAAGGCGAATCCAAGACCGAGGAGTCATGGCGGCATGGAGCACCAACTCTCGGGAGGAGCCCTCGGCGTGGACTCCAGGGGGAACAAGGCGCACCGCTGTGACCCGCCGGCGCCGACGGCGGCGTCGTCCTTGGCGCTCGGCGTTAACTCCTTTAGGGCCCTCAATGCGGGCATACAAGGGCAGCGGGAACCCTGGCGGCGGCCGCTCGTACTAGGGTGTCACGCCCAAGATGCAACCCTATCATAAAGGAACTCGAAGGTCCCACCAAGGATAGAAGCGCATCTTGAAGACGCTTTTGCAAGGTGGATATCATTACATCAACATTACATAATAGTGGGGATACATACAAGGCATACAAATGCCGCAAGAATACATCAACATCATACATGAGAACAATATCCGACTACGGATGGAACATAAACAGAAACTCAAACGACATCCACCCTGCTAGCCCAGGCTGCCGACCTGGAACCTATCCCTTGATCGAAGAAGCAGAAGAAGAACTCCAAAACAAGTAGCATCGCTCTCACGTCATGATCATCGCGCAACCTGTACCTGCAATTGGTGGTGTAGTAATCTGTGAGCCACGAGGACTCAGCAATCCCATTACCATGGGTATCAAGACTAACAAAGCTTAAAGGGAAAGGAAGGGGTAAAGTGGTGAGGTTGCAGCACCGACTAAGCATGATATGGTGGCTAACATACGCAAATGAGGCGAGAAGAGAAACAAAAGGCGTCGTAAACTAGTAATGATCAAGAAGTGATCACGAACTCCTACTTACATCAGACATAACCCGAAATCGTGTTCTCCTCTCGATCAACCCGAAAAGAGACACTCACGATTCGCACCACGGTTGGTGTATTTTAGAAGAGTTTACTTCAAGTTTACTACAACTGGACATTAACAAATTCCCATCGCCACATAACCGCATGACACGGCTTTGAAAGTTCAAACCCTGCGGGGGTGTCCCAACAGCCCATGATAAGCTCTCGCGATCAATGAAGGATATTCCTTCTCCCGGGAAGACCCGATCAGTCTGGAATCCCGGCTACAAGACATTTGTGATAATAAAACAAGACCAGCAAGACCACCCGATGCGCCCGACAATCCCGATAGGAGCTGCACATATCTCGTTCTCGAGGGCAACACGGATGAGCACACCGTACAACTAAAACCAGCCCTCGAGTTTCCCCAAGGTGGCGCTGCAAAGGACTCTAGTTTGGACCAACACTTAGACAAGCATTGGCCACAGGGGGCTGAATAAAGATGACCCTTGGGTTGGCCGACCCAAGGGAAGGGTATAGGTGGTGGTGAGGCAAATGGTAAAACCAAGGTTGGGCCTTCTTGGACAAGTTTTATTCAAAGCGAACTGTCAAGAGGTCCCATAAATCACCCAACCGCGTTAGGGGCATAAAATCCGGGAACATAATAGCGATATGGCGGAAACTAGGGTGGCAAGAGTGGAACAAAACACCAGGCATAAGGCCGAGCCTTCTACCCTTTACCAAGTATATAGATGCATTAATAATATAAGAGATATTGTGATATCCCAACAATAAACATAATCAACATGGAGCAATCTTCATCTTCACCTGCAACTACAGCGCTATAAGAGGGAGCTGAGCAAAGCGGTAACATAGCCAAACAACGGTTTGCTAGCAAGGGTAACAAAGGTTAGAGGTTCATGCAATTTGGGAGGCTTGAGCAGCAAGTGGTAGATAGCATGCAGCATAGCGATAGAAGCGAAGCAACTAGCATAGTAATGATAGTAATGAGATCCAAAGTAACGGTCATCTTGCCTGAAATCCTGCAAGGAAGAAGAACGAGTCCATGAAGAATATGAAGCCACGAAGGCAGACAAAGCGTGAGCGAGCGGATCCTCACGATGCATAGCAAGCAGGAACTAACGAGAAGAAACACACAACACGGTAAACACACCACACATGAACAAGGCATTATGCTCAACCAAGTATGATGCATGACAAAGCTACATGAAGCTACTCATGGCAAGAGATGATGCAAACAAGAGCAACACATCAAGGCAAGTTTAAATGAGGCCGGGAACAACATATAACGATTCCGGTAAGTCCTCATATGCAAATTTCTAAATTGTTCCAGATCTGAATAAACCTTAAGTTCAAGTTTTTAAACAGCAAGTTAAGATGCACCAAGATGATCTACACAAAATTCTAGTCAAGTTACATATAAAGTTCATTTAATTGAGACTCGGCCTAGAAGATATGAGCAAAACAAGTTGAACATGGCATTGATGCAAAATGCATTCAAACATCAAACAAACACCTCAAAA
Source organism: Aegilops longissima (assembly GCA_021605205.1). Classification (NCBI taxonomy): domain Eukaryota; kingdom Viridiplantae; phylum Streptophyta; class Magnoliopsida; order Poales; family Poaceae; genus Aegilops; species Aegilops longissima. The sequence goes on from CM038680.1 coordinate 155,010,739, forward strand.
CAAGGATGCAACATGATAATATGAAACTACATGCAATTCTAAGCAAGTTTCATATAGAGCACACTCAAAAGCGACAGCAGTTCAACACATACACTCTATACAAGACATGACAACAATCTGTCCAAAAGCGAAACTAGGCATGTTGCAAGCACCAAAACAACATGCTACAGCACCTCAACTTAAAAACAAAAGGCATGGTCATGAATTAAAGGTAAAGCATGACAAACCATGAAAACTGAGCTATCTCCAGAAACAACTAGAACATGCTCAAAAGGACATGGCAAGATTGCAAATAATAACAGTTTCAGGCTTAGCAGAAATAACATCAAGTTGCAATGTTTAGAGCTATCAAACAACATGTTAGAGGAACTTAACATGGCAAACAAAGGCATGGAATGACTATACTAAATGCATAGAACAAAAGTCCTTTCTGACCATGAGCCAAAAGGATCGAGAAAATATGATGGCACCCATGTAAACATGGCAAGTTATATAATGATTCATACATGGCAGGAACAACAATAAGTAGGCATGTTGGTGAGCTTGAACCACTCACCACAGAGTAATACATGGCATGGCAAGGCAACCAACAGTAATAAGACATGTTTATCAAGCTAAGCATGGCAAGAGAAAGTTCATAGAGTGCATGTATCACTAACAACAATCATGGCAACATTGAACTTAATGTTAACAGGCTGACAGCAACATTATTTAGCAATTTGAGAGCAAGATTACAACAAGTTACAGCAGACTATAATTGCAATAAAGGGCATGGATGGATAGATCAAGATATGTATAACAAAACATCCTTAGTGAACATCTCCATATTATGCATAGAATGACTTGTAGCAGCATGTTAACGTAGCATCATGATATAGCAGATTCAGACATGCAAAACAGTAACAACAAGTACCCTAGTTAACAAGCTTGATGCACTCACTACAGGAATCACAAAAATACATGGATAGCACCCCTGTAAAGATGGCATGGCATAGTTCAAACTCATGTAGGACTCATGCTCATAGGATGCACACAGCAATCATGGCAAAGATGACAAATGAGCAAGTTATAACAGTTTCAGCAGATTAACATCATACAACACTCTTGCAACGATGATGCAGGCATCAAGATGGACTCAAATGAACATGATGCAATGGAATGAAATTAAGTACTCGTTGAGACGACAATTTGACATATTACATGCACAAATCGTAGCTACGGATGCAGAGATATGATGCGATGAACATGGCATGATAATGTCAAACTACTTGAGGACTTGGAAAGCGAGAGGGGAAAAGTCAACCTCGTTACTACGCAGATTCGGCGAAGCGGCTTCGCGGAGTTCACGCCGGAGATGGGCGTGGAGGGCGGAGAGGTGTCGGGAGGTGGATCCGGACGGATCTCGCCGGATCCGGCGGATCAGCGAGGCGGAAGGCGGCAGAGGACTGCGGCGGCAGGCGGGCGAACTCAGTGAAACTTCGAAGACGCGGATGGCAGCGGCCTTGGCGGGCCAAGCAGCCAGCAGGGAAAGCGGCAGCAGGCGGATCAGGCCTTGATGGCGGGCGGAAGGCGGCGCCAGCGCCAGCGAGAGTGCCGGCAGCAGTGGAACTCCGGTGAGCAGCGGCGCAGTCCCGTGAGGCAGCCTTGGATCTCCTCGAACTGGCGGCCGGGCGGGCGGAGATGGGCTCCGCGGGCCCAGCGGCGATGTGGGGCAGCGGGTGGACACTTGCCGGCTCCGGATTGGGCGAAGGCAGCGGTGGACATGTCCGACCATCGGTGAGACGCGTCCGTGGCCTTGAGGAGAAACTAGGCTAGGGTTTCGGGACCCGAATTTTCGGAGGGGGAGGTGTTTATATAGGTAGAGGGAGCTAGGAGAGTCCAAATGAGGTGCGGTTTTCGCCCACACGATCGTGATCGAACGACCGATAGCATGGAAGAGACTTAGATGGGTTTTGGGCCACTTTGAAGGGGGTGTTGGGCTGCACACAAAAGAGGCTTTCACGGTTACTCGGTTAACCGTTGGAGTATCAAACAACCTCCAAATGATCCGAAACTTGACAGGCGGTCTGATTGCTATACCAAGGCAGCAGCAAACCTCGGTCCATTCGAGAAAGTTCAACACCCGCACGAAAAAGAGGTAAAGGGGGCGGGGAGCATAAGTGCGGATTGCAAAAGCGGATAAGGAAAATGCTCGGATGCATTAGGCGAACACGTATGCAAAATGAGATGCACATGATGACATGATATGAAATGCAGATGATGACAAGGCAAAATGCAACACGCAAGCACATGACATGGCAAGGCCGGCGAATAATGGCGGACACTGGCGCGCATCGGATCTGAGGGCGTTACAGGGGCCTCGACACCTCTGCGGGTGCCCTCATCTCGACAGCGGAAGGCTAGCCATTTCTTGGTGAAGTGGGTGGGACCCTCTCGAGAGCCTTTCCTTTCTCTTCAGCGGAGGCTGGCGGATCGGATCCATTGCCGCAAAGTGGAGCAAGGGATGGAGAGAGGAGAAGCAAGAAGAGATGGACCGGAAGGGCGCAGCGTCGTTCCGTGCCTTATAACGGGAAGGCCAACCGGCGACCTCTCGATCACGGGGAATCATGACCCGCTTTGCATGCGAGGACTTGTCAATTCGTGCGATCGCCCGGCGTCGTGGGGCGAGGCGCCCGCGTCAATCAACGCCCGCGGCGCCCAAGGCGCAGGCTATTAGGGCCGCGCGCCGCGCCTTGCCGGCTTCTCTGCTTTCGGCCAAGTCGAGCGCGCCTTGGGCGGGGACTCTTGTCGGCGTTGCAGGAGCAGGGTACCAGACTTGCACACTGCGGCTCTGGCGTGGCTCAAGGGTATTATGCCGGCCCATCTTCATCGGCACAAGCTCAAGACCCTCGCGAGGCCAAGCCTCATGAGGCGGGACGGCAGGGAAGCCTCCTCGAGCCGCAGCCTCGTCAGGCTGGCTCGTGAGGGCGGAGAGATCAAGGTGGGGTACCTCACGAGGTGCCCATGGCGCAAGCCATGGCGACCAAGGCGCCCGGTGGCGCCAACCAGCCGGTGTCTCGTTTCCTCCTTGGTGCAAAGGAGGCAAGCGTGGCGAGCATCAAGCAAAGGCAGCCATTTCGGTGCAACAAGACCAAGACCAACACAGCGGCGGGAAGGAGGTCATCGTGGAGCCCAAGCAGGCGTCATCGTCGAGCCTTTGGCGGCGAGGACCAACTTTAGTCGAGGATAAGTGTACTAGATGTTCTCCTTCATAATGGCCAATTGTTGGCGCCCTTCCCGCTCAATATTTGGGAAGAGGCCCAGGACCTTTGCCTATAAATAGGGCTAGCCTCCCACAGGTTAGAGGCCGGGCCGAAGAGAGAGGTTGATCTTGAATCCAGAGAGAGAGAGAGAGAGAGCGACCCAACTCCCCCTAGAAGTTCATCGCACCGGCCAAGAACAGACCCTCGCGAGGCTGTTCTTCCTTGTATTATTCATCATCAGCCCACAGGCAATCCACCACACCACACCTTTGGGTAGGGTATTACACCACAATGGTGACCCGAACCGGTATAAACATTGTGTCCCTTGTGTTGCTTTTTGCGTAGTTTAGATCCTTGCGGTGACGAGGTGCAGGTAGGTAGGGGTGAGATCTCGCGTGCACCCGAGTTGAACCTAGAGGGTGCGGAACCCGAAATCCGACACTCGTAGCTATATTGCACTTGCAAGGCTTTTGTAATTAGCTCTTTGTTTCACTCTTTTATTTGTACCATATTATCGGATCTATATTGACTTGTTGAAATGCGGAGGAAAGCCGCAAGGACCAAAAGTACTGAACCAAATCTGTGAAAATCTTCAAGGACTGTCACACCGGCAAGAAGAAGGGCATGACTACACGGTCAAAGCCGCTGTTGTAAGTCCTTAATCCTCATGCCTTTTAACTACTACTTACTCGACTTGTACCTTGGCGCATGATTTGCAGCCAATGTCTATTACTCTTTTCAGTTTTATACACAATTGTCTTAGCGTATCATTGCACCTTACAAGGTTTTAAAGGGAGGAGTGATGTTCCTTTGATCTTGACCCGTAATCTAGTTCCGTCTTTGGAATTGCCCACTAGCGTTACAATTGCTGTTTATGCATTCTCGGTTGTTTTGTGATATGAATGATGTCATACTATGCTTACCGTATTATAAACTTAGTCTCTTTATCCTTAGCCCTCAATACAATGTGAAGAAATAGACAATACATTAGCGATGGTACATGGTCATATGTTTGGAACCTGGTTTTATTATGCACTTTGCAATAAAATACAACTAATATTTTACATGGGTTCACCAGAATAAGGTCTGTATATAGACCAAAGCTATTTTGTTTGGTTTTGCTTCCTCCTTAATATCTTCTGTGGTACTACTAATGTAAAACCTCAACTTTTCAGCGAGCTATGGAAAAAATGGTGGAACCGCCACCTTACGAAGGGCGAAGCAACTATAACCGCCATGTCGACTCTTGCTGCGATGGGTCGATACACTGTCCACTAACGATTGCCAAAAGCATGTTCAGCGTATCTTTGGGTTGGTTGTTAAGGCAATATCGTCCAAACTGCCTCATGATCAAGATATGCAAGCTCAAAGCAATGTTGTATCTGCGTTTGGACACAAGTCCATTCCCTAACGAGAGGCCCTTTGTGAAACAAGGAGAAACATTGCTCAATGTCGTCAAGATATGCATGGTTTGAAACAGGACTATCGGACATTTGCTATGTTGTTGAGCCTAGGGAAATGAAAGCGAGGGTTATGGTGTTCCATCGGACAATACAGACATGAAAGCGTAATAGTTAGGTCAAATGAACCGAGCTTACGAACTTACGGTGGTGCATTTATCTGCTTATTTGTTAAGTTTTATGCCAACCTTCCTTTTGTTATATAGTTGTAATTTGTTTTTTGCGATACAAAATTTATTCTTAACGTCAGCCACCGGCTGAAAAGAAAAGCAACAAGCCATTTTTGTATAGTGTAGGGTGTTCCCTATATTTGCCTTTGGTGGCGATCTTTGATGCCAGTGGATGTAATCTGTGCAATCGCCTTAATAGCCTAAGCGTTAGTTTGGGCCTTATTTATTTCCTAGTCTTATTTTTCCCTGGTTTGCTAGTGGCGCAACTACCCATGGGCCATATCACGGGCCGTAGGATCCATGGGTCTCCTGAGCGGTCGATAAAGGGCACATGTCGGTGGGCCTCGGGCCGTCGATAAATGGGCCTAGGGCCGTCGGATAAATGTGTCTACATGGGCCGTGTCGGGCGTAATTGGTATCGGCCCAACCGCGGTAGCAGGCCGTTAACGGTAACGTGGGACTGCAAAAGCAATTCTGTCGAGGCATAACGGGTCGTTAATGGGCGAGAATATAGGGCGGGTTGGCGAGAAGCGGGCCGACTCTTGCCATGGGCGAATTTGGCCCATTTGGGGGCATATGCCGATGTGAGCCGACTCTTGCCATGGGCCAAATTTGGCCCGATAGGAACGAGCCGATGTGGGCGGAAATGTCGAGGCGAAAAAGGCCCAAAGCGTATGGGCGTCAATAGGCGAAAGCTAACCACAGGCTAAAGCGGCCCATGTAAATCACGCAGGCGTTAGCGGGTACAGAAAATTACTGTTCATTATGGGCTAGAGTCACGTGGGCTGTAAAGGGCGAAAGATCTGAAAGGCCTCATATGGGCGAAAAGGCGTCGTGGGCCATACATGGGCTGAAAGAGAAATGGGTTGGTGTTATATTGACGGGCGCATGGCGTTGTTGGGCGAATTTCTTTAGTGCCTAACGGGCGTAAAATGGGCTATTTGCAAAGAGGCCGTTAACGGGCTTTTCATGGGCCAGCCGTTAACTTTTGACCAAGTCAAGCGGGCGGCTTTGTAAGCTAAATGGACCAATGGTGGTCGTGGCGCGTGTCGACATATCATAGGCGCCTATCGACCCAGCAGCGGTGACCACGTGTTTAAATCGGCCAATAAGAATTTTACGTGGAAATTTCCCATTTGTCCGAGAACATTAGCAGGTTATCGGATCAAAACCCGACCCGATAAGCTTAACGGCATTCCGTTCACGGTGGATGCTGCGTGTCGGTCACCCTTGGCGAAAACACTTACGTGATAAGCGATTTATATTCATGGAAGTGGACACTTCCGTGATGATAATTTTGGTAATGTCATGGAACACTTCTATGACAACCACAGTATGACTATCTTGATTACATCATAAATTTGTCATGGATGTACATGCATGACAAAAGCGCGACCTCTTGTGAAAAACCACGTATCATCCGGAAGTGTATTTTTTGTAGTGACTTTGAATGTGGCGAGGCTGGCTTGATGAAACACCTCACTTCCTACTTCTTTTTTGTGGGGTACCTCGCTTCCTAGTGACCGATGTCTTGGTTGATCGTCCTAAGAATGCTTATATATGAATAAAGCTCTCTCATTTACCCATAAAAAGATTAAGCCATAATGCTTAAGGAAAGGAGGAGTATGGACTAGCACTACTTTTTGGTGTGTCCGTCAACCCATGAGAACAAGGAGAAGCTTGCGGGACAAGGTGAAGCTCGCTTCGCATGCTTTTGACTAATGCAACCTACCCTCGGTGGACATGCATCATCCATTCGGTGTCAGTTATCGAGCATACACATAGTACCCAACATGCGAATACCATCATTGTTCGACTTCACGAAGGCGAAGAGCCAAAGCGCTTAATCTGAGTAGTACTACTACTAAAGCATGGTGGAGCATCTGTACTCTTATTTTTATCTACGATAAAGTATCGTTTATTCGGAGAAGAGGCGGAAGCGGCAGCCCAACATGTAATGAATGATATTGATCAACCAACCATGCTCGAATATATCTTGGCCTCCGTGCGAGCCCGTCGTGTGTTCTCGCTCCTCGTCTCTCTCAAGGGCAGCGGGTTGGCTCTTTACGTCAATTGAGATCGGTTTGCTCACCTCCACATCCCATGTCGTTTGCTCACACTCCTGTCCCACATGTCGGTGATATGCCAAGAGGAGGTGCGTTGACCGGTGCCATCTGCGTACTTGGTTTTGCACCTTCATACTACTCCTCCCTCCGTCCACAGTTTACAGTAGCGCTTCATTATGATGCATTTCTCTCAATGCATTTCCACCACCGAGATAGACTTTAGGCGTTTGGTTTAATTCTCAATTAATTAGGCGTGGTAACATAATCAAGTCCACAATTTTCTCTCCATGTCTTTGTACTACTATGGAGTGGAGTAAGTGCATGCATGTGTGTACCGGGGTGGAAGCACTTTGCATGCATGTGTGTCGCATTATTCCCTCTAGTAATAGGCTTGCGTGCTATAACTACCAATGCTATTTTTCATGCCGATCACTAGTCGCCTTGGTCCCACAGATTTTTTCTTTTTTTACGAAGCGCTTGTATAAGCAGTGTGGATGGAGTAGTATGAAGCGGATTCAAAGAAAGGCGTATTGATGGTTGCTTCTTGAGCAACTTCGATTGGGAAAGGTGGGGCTTATGATTTGACTTCTCATTACTCACTATTAATGCGGCATAGCGACGGGCTGAGTCTCCCATGCGGTTGTGCACTACCCCTCGGTTCTTAAATATACTCAGGAGTATTTGTCTTTCTAGAATTTCAATGAGAATATTTGTCTTTTAGAGATTTCAAATGGGTAGCACATACTGGATGTATATAGACATATTTTAGAGTGTAGATTCACTCATTTTGCTCGTATGTAGTCACTTGTTGAAATCTCTAGAAAGACTAATAGAATATTTAGGACTGGAGGAGTACACATCTGAAGCAAAATGAGTGAATCTACACTCTAAAATATGCCCGTTTGAAATTTGTAAAAGACAAATATTTAGGAGCGAAGAGTATAATTTTGTGCATGGCACATGGACCCGGATGATGAAGAGGCTTACGGCAATGCTATCAAGCTTCCATCATTTGTTTACATAATTGACGTACTATACAAATAATTTTCAGTGACATGGAATTGTACAATGGTGTGAGCTTTCAGCTTTTGTTTAGCGTGTCTTGCCATCGATGCTCTTTGGAAACAATAAAAACTAACTTCCTTGCTAATGCATGTCAATTATTAGCGAATCGAGCTAATAATTACATCTGGCCGAAAACGAGTTGTGAGAAGGTGTTAATTAAAATTGATCCATGCTTTCATTGGCAGCGTCCCCCGGCCTTGTCTAAATCAACAAGGCATGTTGGGAAAAAAATAGCTATCTGGAGCATGCAACATTCGATCATTTTGTGCAGTTCCACTAAAATAGAGCTGAGTGTCCCTGTTCCAAAGATATTAAGTGTGATTACGATAATAGAGGACTGCTGATGAAACAATAAACACACAAATAGAAGTCGGTCACCTTTGCAGTCTCTCTTAAGACTAACTAGTTGGAGAAGATTAGGCTCGGAGTTGGATGAGGAGGATAGAGCAAAACCAATCTCCCTTTGTGCAGTCGAACTGAAATATAGAGACGTTGCCCGTGTGACATTTTAGTACAACTGCACAAAACACTCTTAAGAAAAAAGTTATTTGTGCAGTTCACCAAAAGGTCTCAATAACAGCGAGGTGAAATGGATAGCCCATTTTGCAAAAAAGAGTGAAAGGAAACAATTCTGGCCAATAACAGTTGATGACACATGCGGCGACAAAAAAGAAGCATATTCCTTGTCCTAAGGAAGATAACAACACGGTTGTGTTTGTCTAAAGCAGTGTGAGGGCGAGAATGCAATATGGAAAATGGCCGGACGAGCTCGTTTTGGGCAAGAACTATGGAAGATCCACATGCAGCGGCGTGGGAAGGCAGGCGGTGGAGCAAGGCGGAGGATACACGGAGGTCGTCGGGATGTAACTAGGTGGCGGCGGGTAGAATCTCTGGCAGGTGGCGTGAGCCCTGCAGCTGCTGGGCTTAGTCGGAGAAGAGCAGGCGTGTACCGCAGATCGGGACATGCTGCCTCGGCGCCGTCGAGCGGGCTTGATGCACTTCCTCCCTTTCCCCTGCGGACGGGATGCGGCGGATCGGTGACCAACGGTGAGAGAGATAGAGGCCACCGCCTCCCTTTCCCGGCGGGCGGGATGCGGCGGATCGGTGACCAGCGGTGAGAGAGAGCCACCGCAGCCTTGTGTGAGATACTCGAAGAGCAACAAACCAGGCGGGCATGCTCCATTGTATATAGTGGCGGACTACCTTTTCTCCATAAAATCGTTTTATATTACGTATGCGTGCCATTGGCGCTATAACTTTATTTAAAAGCAGCGGCAACACGTCAAGTCGAACTTTGTTTCGTGCGCGCGTGGTACACGACCTCCTAGGTAAACAACCGCTTCTGAGCGTTCAAATTAGCACATGGGCTGCCATTTAAGTAAACAAATGAGGCTCCACCGTGTACCCTTGGTGTGGCTGGAGCCGAAGCGTGAAGTGCGTGCGGTGCACCTATTCTCTTCTTGTATCGTACACCACCTACATGGGGTTGTGTGAGAGATACAAACCTAGAGATATAGTGTGTGGGTTCTTGAGTGTTTTTGGGGGGTCAATCAAAAAATGTAACATATGCAATGTGTGTGAAATAGAGTCCTGGATATAACATATATATAGAGGCGATCCACGAGAAGAGTGGAGGTATCATCGGCTTGAGGTGTCCATAGAATCGAAGAGAGGATGATGTGTGTGTGTGTCTGTGTGATCGATAAAAGTGCCATCAATTTGTGTGCCACGTCAAAGATATAGAGTGGCTGGCCCTCTTGGGCGTGAGATGGGACATGTGCAGTTTGTCTCGTGGCATGATTACCTACCTGCAGGCTCGACTATCGGTGTGTGGTGGGGAAGAGGAGGCCCAATTAACTATAGAGGTACAATGGCTGGTATATGTGTGGAGGAGGAGAGGCCTACCTCATGTATTAAGGAGATCGATCTACCTCATGTATTAAGGGAGATCGATCGGCATCCATGCATATGTGCAGGAGAGGAATAAGGTTGGGAGAGAGGCAGAGCTAGAGTGTTGGAGGGGTGGTAGTGGAGTTGCTTCTAACAAATGGTGGGATAGGCTTGCTAGACAAGCGGAGACACGCCCCAATATCAATAAGAGGAGATGGCTGCTTGTTGTTTGTGCACATGCGTGTGAGAGGCAGGTCGGGAGGCATGCACGAATGATGAGGGGGCGATGTGGCTGTGGTAGCAGGCGTAACTACATAGGAAGATCAATCGCCCTTTGTTGGAGAAAGGAGAGACATAAATTGTGAGATCGTCGATCGATGGGGGGGTAGTTAAAGTCGATCTAGGTATATGTTGGGAGATCGATCGGTATACATGCATGTGTGTGTTAGAAGCAAATGAGGCGGAGGAGAAGGATAGAGAGAGGGATGCATGTAGGAGGTGGTATGAGAGGCATACTATATGGAGGGGAGGAGTGTGCGAGTCTGAGAGCGATGAAAAGAGTGGTGGGAGTGAGGCATGGGCGGTGACAAGAGAAGAGGGAAGCTTGTGTTTGTGCTAGGCACACACTGGCTAGAGAGGCATATCGATCGATGTGTGCCGTAAAGAAGGAGCTGGGGGCCTACACACACAGTGGGTGAGCGACCTAAAGTGAAAAGGCAATTTCTTGTGATGGAGCTAGAGAATGTTGAGGGAGGGTGAGAGGGATGCGAGGCGTGTGCATGCACAAGAGAAAGTTAGCGCTAGCTACAAAGATAAGAGGGTTGTGTGGGTGTAAAAGGCGAATAAGATCATATATACTTCATTATAAGAAGCGAATTTGGATATTTGAAGAATTTATCATAGTTTTTCAAACCGACGCATGTGTGAATATATATAACGGTGATACACATGGTGTGGTTATGAACATGTTATACTACATTTAATATATTTTATCTCTACTCTTATAAAAAATGGAGTTATTGATGATGGTGTGCCTGCCATCCTACATTAAAGGCCGTACGATTTATATCTGGCGGATAGCAAGGAAACTATGATGGTTGAAGTTGGCAACAATCATGATTGTATATTCTTATTGAAATAGATAAACGAATTCAAATTTAGTTCGAATTGTAGCAGTAGTATAGACATTTGGAATGCACTAAAATGTTGGTATGAGTAGGTTACATGCATTATACAACAAGCGAAAAAATTTAATCGGACATAACATGGATTCATACTCCCTCCTTCCATCCATATAGGGCGTAATGAGATTTTTAAGACCGCCTTTGACTATTGACAAGATTAATAGTACATGACATGCACAATGTGAAAATTATATCATTGAAAGAACATTTCATAGACGAACTTAACGGTGTGCTTTGTGTAAGTCGCATGTCATATATCATTGCTCTAATATTTGGTCAAAGTTAGCATCGAAAAGCGCATTAGGCCCTATATAGATGGAAGGAGAATAACTGAATAACATTTGTATAGTAAAGCAGGGCAAGACTCTCTCTTTGTGTGGTGTGAATAGTTTTATTTTTTTGTTTTCTTTTTGGTTGAGGAAGTGCGAATTGATTTGGTAAGTACAAGTACAATATTACTACGTTAGGCTTGTCCTAAAATTCAACCAGCGTCTTGTTATATCCGAAAATTCAGATATCGTGCTCCCAAAACTGGCGCCTTCACAACCCGCGCCTTGCTATCCCAAAATTACAAGCGAAAACTCCCTCCAGCTGCCAAATCCCGACCGCGAAATCCCCTTCTAACCCTGAGCGAAAGGGCCGCTAGTTCAAATCGGTGG